>CACRXK020005180.1:587-28976 GCA_902702795.2 Paramuricea clavata
ACTTAGGGTTAGGGTTAACTTAGGGTTAGGGTTAACTTAGGGTTAGGGTTAACTTAGGGTTAGGGTTAACTTAGGGTTAGGTTTAACTTTGGGTTAGGATTAATTTAGGGTTAGGGTTGACTTAGGGTTCGGATTAACTTAGGGTTAGGGTTAACTTAGGGTTAGGGATAACTTAGGGTTAGGGTTAACTTAGGCTTAGGGTTAACTTAGGGTTAGGATTAACTTAGGATTAGGGTTAACTTAGGGTTAGGGTTAACTTAGGGTTAGGTTTAACTTTGGATTAGGGTTGACTTAGGATTAGGTTTTCACTTAGGTTTAGGGTTGACTTAGGTTTAGGGTTAACTTAGGGTTAGGGTTAACTTAGGGTTAGGTTTAACTTTGGATTAGGGTTGACTTAGGGTTAGGGTTAACTTAGGGTTAGGGTTAACTTAGGGTTAGGTTTAACTTTGGATTAGGGTTGACTTAGGGTTAGGGTTAACTTAGGGTTAGGGTTAACTTAGGGTTAGGTTTAACTTTGGATTAGGGTTGACTTAGGGTTAGGGTTAACTTAGGGTTAGGGTTAACTTAGGGTTAGGTTTAACTTTGGATTAGGGTTGACTTAGGGTTAGGGTTAACTTAGGGTTAGGGTTAACTTAGGGTTAGGTTTAACTTTGGATTAGGGTTGACTTAGGATTAGGTTTTCACTTAGGTTTAGGGTTAACTTAGGGTTAGGGTTAACTTAGGGTTAGGGTTAACTTAGGGTTAGGTTTGCACTTAGGGTTAGGATTAACTTAGGGTTAGGGTTAACTCAGGGTTAGAGTTAACTTAGGGTTAGGTTTAACTTAGGGTTAGGATTAACTTAGGGTTAGGTTTAACTTAGGGTTAGGATTAACTTAGGGTTAGGGTTGACTTAGGGTTAGGATTAACTTAGGGTTAGGGTTAACTTAGCGTTAGGGTTAACTTAGGGTTAGGTTTAACTTAGGGTTAGGGTTAACTTAGGGTTAGGTTTGCCCTTAGGGTTGGGGTTAACTTAGGGTTAGGGTTAACTTAGGGTTAGGTTTGCACTTAGGGTTAGGATTAACTTAGGGTTAGGGTTGACTTAGGGTTAGGGTTGACTTAGGGTTAGGTTTGCCCTTAGGGTTAGGATTAACTTAGGGTTAGGTTTAACTCAGGGTTAGGGTTAACTTAGGGTTAGGTTTAACTTAGGGTTAGGATTAACTTAGGGTTAGGTTTAACTTAGGGTTAGGGTTAACTTAGGGTTATTGTTGCACTTAGGGTTAGGGTTGACTTAGCCTTATGGCTAACTTAGGGTTAGGGTTGACTTAGGGTTAGGGTTAACTTTGGTTTAGGGTTAACTTTGGGTTAGGGTTAACTTAGGTTTATTGTTGAACTTAGGGTTAGGGTTGACTTAGGGTTAGGGTTAACTAAGGTTAGGTTTGCACTTAGGATTAGGTTTAACTTAGGGCTAGGGTTAACTTACGGTTAGGGTTGACTTAGCGTTAGAGTTAACTTAGGGTTACGTTTGCACTAAGGGTTAGGGTTAACTTAGGGTTAGGGTTAGCTTTAACTTAAGGCTAGGGTTAACTTAGGGTTAGGTTTAACTTTGGATTAGGGTTGACTTAGGGTTAGGTTTGCACTTAGGGTTAGCGTTAACTTAGGGTTAGGTTTAACTTTGGATTAGGGTTGACTTAGGGTTAGGTTTGCACTTAGGGTTATGGTTAACTTAGGGTTTGGGTTAGCTTGGGGTTAGGTTTGCACTTAGGGTTAGGGTTAACTTAGGGTGAGGGTTAACTTAGGGTTAGGGTTAACTTAGGGTTATTGTTGCACTTAGGGTTAGGGTTGACTTAGGGTTAGGGTTAACTTAGGGTATTGTTGCACTTAGGGTTAGGGTTGACTTAGCGTTATGGCTAACTTAGGGTTAGGGTTGACTTAGGGTTAGGGTTAACTTAGGTTTAGGGTTAACTTTGGGTTAGGGTTAACTTAGGTTTATTGTTGCACTTAGGGTTAGGGTTGACTTAGGGTTAGGGTTAACTTAGGGTTAGGTTTGCACTTAGGATTAGGTTTAACTTAGGGCTAGGGTTAACTTACGGTTAGGGTTGACTTAGGGTTAGGTTTGCACTTAGGGTTAGGGTTAACTTAGGGTTAGGTTTTACTTTGGATTAGGGTTGACTTAGGGTTAGGTTTGCACTTAGGGTTATGGTTAACTTAGGGTTTGGGTTAACTTGAGGTTAGGTTTGCACTTAGGGTTAGGGTTAACTTAGGGTGAGGGTTGACTTAGGGTTAGGGTTAACTTAGGATTAGAGTTCACTTAGCGTTATGGTTAATTTAGGGTTATTGTTGCACTTAGGGTTAGGTTTAACTTTGGATTAGGGTTGACTTAGGGTTAGGTTTGCACTTAGGGTTAGGTTTAACTTAGGGTTAGGGTTAACTTAGGGTTAGGGTTAACTTACGGTTAGGCTTAACATAGGGTTAGGGTTGACTTATGGTTAGGTTTGCACTTAGTGTTAGGGTTAACTTAGGGTTAGGGTTAACTTAGGGTTAAGGCTGACTTAGGGTTAGGCTTAACTTAGGGTTAGGTTGACTTCGGGTTAGGTTTAACTTAGGGTTAGGGTTAACATAGTGTTAGGGTTGCAGTTTTGGTTAGGATTAATAAAGGCACGAAAGATTCGTCTAATACGCGAGGCGATAGCCGAGTTTTTTACAAGTTTTCCATTGCCTCTATAAACCAATATATAATCGCACAGTCTTTTTGTTTTTTAATTTCTGTTATGAAATTACGTTTTTTGATCATGAAATGAGAACAAACCTAAGAGAATAATAAATTATTCATATCAAAACAAACGTCTTACCTGTAACGCCAGGCGAAACCTTGAACAGCACAATGACGATTTTAGGGATGAAAATGCATTCAGATTCGTTGATAAACATTCGGTAGCGTTCGTAACTTGGCGGGCTGCTATCTTTCTATATGTTTTCGTTTCTATGCATGCGCAACTAAAACCACTTCAATTCATGAAAACCCCAGCAAATCCTCACGAAAGATTGCTTTATTGTGTTATAATGAACGCTTTGTCGCCAACTGGCAACGTGCATTCTCGTTCATCCTCTTCCACTAGTTTTTTCATTTATTATTATTATTTTGAAAAATTCCGCATCAAAATCTAATGCATGGTAGCTGTCGGTCCGCTGCAATGTTTTCTTTATGAAATTACTACAACATATATAAATATATATATATATATATATATATATATATATATATATATTGATCATTTTATTACAAATAAACCAGAGAAAATTTCTGACTCTGGGGTAATACATACTGGAATTAGTGATCATAGCGTGATTTTCGCAATAAGAAAAATAAATTTTTCAGTAATGTCAATGTTGTTGAAATTAGAAACATGAAGAAATTCAATGATCTAAATTTTCTTAAGGATTTGCAAAATCAACCCTGGGATCATATTTATTATTTTCCAGATAATCCAAATACTATGTGGGAGATGTGGAAAAAAGTCTTTTTAGAGGTCCTGGATAAGCATGCACCACTTCAAAACAAAAAGATATATCAAAAAGTGTCTCTTGGTTTACAAGCAAAATTAAAATGCTCATAACCGAAAGAGATAAATTGAAAAGAAAAGCAGTTATTACTAAACAAGAATCTGATTGGCTCAATTATAAAAAAGCCAGAAATCAAACAAATACCGAATTAAGGAAAGCCAAAACAGACTATTATTCTAAAAAGATTGCTAACCAAAAGTGCAATCCAAAGC
The DNA here is from genome assembly GCA_902702795.2 of Paramuricea clavata. NCBI lineage: Eukaryota > Metazoa > Cnidaria > Anthozoa > Malacalcyonacea > Plexauridae > Paramuricea > Paramuricea clavata. The sequence continues at coordinate 4,340 of CACRXK020005180.1, forward strand.
AGGCTTGGAAAACTATTAATAGTTTTATCGGAAAGGGTATGAAACCCACGATTATAAATGAACTAATTATTAATGAATCTAAATTAACAAATCCTACAGAGATTGCAGAAGGGTTAAATGAATTCTTTGCAAATGTTGGACCAAATTTTGCAAGCAAGTTGGATGAATCTAGCTGTGACTTTCAAAAGTATACTAAAAGTTCTGAATCCAAGTTCACTGCATTTACACTAATTGCGGTAAACAAAATTTTTGATCTGTTAAGAGGGCTGTCTTGTAAAAAAGCATGTGGTATTGACAAAATTTCCAGTAAAATTCTTAAATTAGCATCACCAGTTATTTCTGCTACACTTACATATATTTTTAATCAAAGTATTACTCTTTGCAGCTTTCCAGATGAATGGAAAGTAGCTAGAGTTTTATCCTCTTTATAAAAGTGGTCATCGTAATATTCCTGGTAATTACAGGCCAATATCAATACTACCAGTTATAAGCAAAATCATGGAAAGATTACTCTATGACCAGCTGTATGATTATTTAACTAAAAACGAAATTCTCTCTGATAACCAATTTGGCTTTCGAAAGTTTCACTCCACCGCTACGTCCCTTTTAGATTCAACAAATAGTTGGTATGTTAACATGGATCGAAAAATGTTTAACTTAGTAGTTTTTATAGATCTAAAAAAAACATTTGACACCGTAGATCACGAAATTCTACTTGAGAAAATGCAAATTTACGGTATTAAAGATAAGGCACATTTGTTGCTGAGATCATATCTTACTGATCGCACCCAAAAATGCCAAGTAAATGGTGTTGTCTCGTCTGAACACAAAGTTAAGTGTGGTGTTCCTCAAGGCTCCATTTTAGGTCCTTTATTTTTCCTAATATATATAAATGATTTATCTGAAAGCCTAAATAGGACAAAGCCAAGACTTTTTGCAGATGACACAAACCTCACTGCTTCCGGTGGTACAATTGATGATGTTGTAAATGCAGTGAACTCTGATTTGGAAAACCTCAGAATGTGGTTAAACGCGAACAAATTGAGTCTAAACATTGCCAAAACTGAATTTATGCTCATAGGATCAAGATCTCTAGTGCATACTGTTTCAGATTCAAATTTAAACATAATGATTGAAAACAGACCAATTAAACAAGTGAACGAATGCAAGACACTAGGAGTAATAGTTGATCAGCATCTCTCTTGGAAAAGTAACACTGAGAGTATCTGTAAGAAAATCACATCGGCCATTTCTGTTATTAGAAAACTAAAAGAATTTGTTGACCGTGATACACTTGTTTCTATATTTAACGCAATTGTACAACCATACTTTACTTATTGTTGTGAAGTGTGGGACATTTTTGGTGAAACTCAATCACAACGATTACAAAAGCTTCAAAATAGATGCGCTCGAATTATTATGGACATGGGTAACGAAGTTAATGCCCAAATCGCATTAAATTCGTTAGGATGGGAGATACTAAAAGTACAAAGAACTAAAGCTAAGGCAAAATTAATGTTCAAAATTTTGAATATGTCTGGGCCTAAAAGCCTAACAGACCTTTCTACCTACAAGAATGAGAATACGCATTACTGTCTCCGTGACAATGAAACAACACTCGTTTTGCCACAGCCCCGCACAAATAGCATGAAAAAGAGTTTTATGTTTAATGGGGCAAAAATATGGAACTCAGTGCCTAAAGAAATCAGAGGAATTAGGTCCCAGTCTCTATTTGAAAGAAAAATTGCTGCTCATGTTTCTAAATAATATATTTATACATACATATATATATCCTTTATTGTAAACAGTTATCTATATGTTTTGTTAGTTGTCTATATTGTCAATTTTGTCAATTGGAACAGTTAGATTATTTCTATTTTCATTTATTTGATTCCATAAAAGTCATAACAACACTTATATATAATAACTTTTGAACACACGCCCTTCGTGGAAATCAATGTTTTTAATTGACGTAGTTAGCGTGTCAAAATAAAATCTATCTATCTATCTATCTATATTTATGCAATTACTACGTGCATAAATATACTACTTCCATGGCCATCTTGCACTTGTAATGTTAGCAAAATTCGTAACAGGGCGTTAGGATTTCCACCACATTGAAAACAAGGCGCTTTATTAATATTTTTTAAACGGTCTCAGTGACCGAGGGTTTTCTGTTATTTTTTACGAAAATAGTAGCAAATTCTCCCTTGGAAGGCAATGACTGGGGCATTACCATAAACTGATGTAGTTTGACGTTCATTTGCTTCATATCTTTCCTCTATTAGAAACTACGCCGACTTGAGAATGACTTCAACTCGTTTTTCCGATGCAACAATTCCACAACATCCTTTTCTGGAAGAAAATAACTGGAGCGGCTCGCATAATGATGGCTATTGCTCCGAGTCTGTGGGACTCTCTAAACCAACTGGAACAAAAGTAAAAGTTATCACGAAGTATAACCCATATGGCTACACACCCATCATGGCCTGCAACAAACACGATCAAATGATTGGGATCTCGTTACGCGGTGATCAGTTTACTCTTGTGGTCTTTGACAGCGACTGCAACATACTGGCAAAAGCAAGTGCAGGAACTTATGAATCTGCAGCAATATTTGCCGGAGGGTATTTCTACCTCAATCAAGATGGAAATACTGTTGTGATTGCAGACGGCCAAATTAAATGCTTTAACACCGCTCGCGTTACGAAAAGCAACGACGGCCAGATCTCCTCCATTCATCTGAAGTGGAAAAGTGAAAAAATCGCAAGCCTAATTGCTGAAAAGTTGCCGAACCAGGAAAAGAATAAACTCTATTGCTGCATGCCCGTGTGGAATAAAGATATCAGAATAAGAATATCGTCGAAGTTGTTTGAAATTGGTCCCTAGCTCAATTTGAGCTTTTATTTCAGTATCTAAGTTTGAGAATTCACAGTACTTAGCTTTCTGGACGAGTCGTACATGGTATTGATCGAGAGTTTCGTCAACAAGTTGATTTGTTTTTCTGAACTTGAATATTTCAAACGATGTATTCTTGCGAGGTTTGAAGTGTTCATTTAAAGCTTGATGCGCTTTGTCATAATCGTCTTCTGTGCCTGTCTCTGGCAGTGTTTCAAAGATATTTAGAGTACTTTCACCGATATAGTATACTAGTAATAACGCTCGTTTTCTTTTCTTGTCTTTTATATCGAGTGCAATCAGTAGATTTTCGAATCGCATCGACCATCGTTGCGATCTAATTTCGATATTTTCCCGATTCTCGGCGTCATAAGAAGCAAATTCTGGTAAGCTAGTTGATATTTGAGGTACTTGTATTTAAAACGATCCTCGTCGCCAATGATAATGTTGTCTATAACATTGTTATCTATACTTTCTCAAATAATCTCTAACAGAACTTTAATATATTACAGTTGCATGCTGTATCGCCATCTTGCTTACTTCCTCGTGGTCTATAATTAATCTTCATTATGCTAATTATGCTAGACACTACATTTATTTCGTAGTGTAAGCCATCAACTTTAATTACACAACAGATAGTCGTCATGCCCAAATAGGAGCTCTTGCAATTCAACATTTAATAAACGAGTAACGAAGGGAGTGATAAGGAATTGTTTATCTCTTAACGTTGTTCTAATCCACAATTTTGAATAACGTGCCTATTCCAGCCCATGCCTGCTCTAGCCGGTGCCTGCTCTTACTGTTCTAGGTTGTCGGCGACTCTATCAGGGGCATAGCCAGGATTTTTGGTCAGGGGGCGCAAAAACCCAGGTGGGGCAAAAAAATTTTCAGGACCACATTTTAAATTCTCCCCCACCCCCCGCCGTCGCCAACTTTTTTTTGGTAAAAATATTTCAAAACAATAACATTACAATTGCTTTCGTAGCACTTTCCCGATTTCCGTATCACTTTTGCCGATGCTTCACCACGAAGATTCCGACAACATTGACAATTTTCCGACGGGCCTCAACATGTAGCTATATAATCAAGGATTCCGTTTTTTATACAATACATTTTATCAGGAGGGCCCCAAAATTTTGCCATTGGGGACGGGCACCCCGGCTCTGGCCTGGCTACGCCTCTGGACTCTATATAGTTCTTGCAGTGTCTTTTTCAATTTGAAACTTTACACTATCCTTGGATCCCTAGTTATTTGCTTGTTTGATGCTCGGTTTGTTTTATTAATTTAATTTAATTTAATTTAATTTAATTTAATTTAATAAAGTTTTACTGCATACAAGAAATAATAAATATGAAAATATATACGCAGAAGGAGCAGCTGGGAAATTTGTTGTCGCTGTGCAGAGAAATTGCTGGCGCACGCGATATTTTACAAAAATTCGAAAATTTGAAAAAACAACACGAGTGAAATTTCAATTGATGATTTTGCATTTTTAAGACGGCGATAAAGGAAATTAAATTGTAGGAAAAACTTCACTAACATCTCAAGTATGGAAAGCATCTACATTAACAGCATTTTAATTTTGGATTGATTCAAACTTCAGGCGATAAAGTTACATAGCTAGGAGTTGGCTTTTGTGCTCTTCGAATGTCCATTTTCATTCGCGGATTACCACAATTTGTTGGTATCATGGGTGCCAAAATCGACATAAACGTAAACCGGTAACCAAGAGCTATAAAACAAATAGTTTTTCAAAACGATAAACTTTATTCAGTCAAAAGGACGAGGGTAAATAAACATGCTACTGCGTGATGGTGATTTTGAAGCAACTTTATCACATATATTTTAAAAAGTGGGATAATGAATCAAATTTTGCTTTTTTTCAATCCCAAAAAGGTATGAAAATTATTTAAATATTTAAGGTTTCCGTGTTTATAATGTATTTTTTGAGAAAAGTAAACATTTTTCCGATAAAAAAGCATAGTTTCTGCAGAAAACTGTTTTTGAGGCAGAATATCCAGGGAGAGGGGGGTGTAGAAGCGTGGGCGGATAGCAAAAAACTTTGACGATTTCACCAAAAAATTACTACTAAATTTTGTTTTGGCTTAGTTTGATATGTAATTTAAACAAGTTTTTTTACATCTAAAAATTGCCCCTCGTGATCAAAACTTGGATTATGTTCCCAGTATTATCTATTTGTTTACTTCTGGAGATCAAAGTTTGAGGTCCAATTATTTTTAAAGTTTGCAAACTACCCAGCTAATTCTTGGCTGTTGTTTGCAGCCTTGTATGCTGATTAAAATTTAGTTTAGTCCACAATATTAGATCCTTTCAATGAAAGGAAATTAAAAATAGTATATTTGATTACTTTTACAGCACAGTTAGTACATAGGTAGGGTGCAATACCAGGCCAAATTGCAAAAAAATTTACCGAAATCTCCAAATTTAAAATCATATTTTTTTGCTCCCAAGGCACATAGGAAACATAATTTAACAATGAATTTTGCTGAAAAATTGCCCCTTTGCGTCTAATTTCGCTTTGAAATGCGTGCGTTTACTGCTCTTGTATGAGATAAGAGTTCGAAAACATTCGAACTACTGAAAATGTAATGAAATCGACAACTTGACCTTGCCCTTGGCCTTAAGTCCTTGTACTGCCTCAGCACTGAAATGTTTTTATAACAACGATAATTTACCAAGTTTCTTGGATATTTTCCTTGTTTAACTAGTAGAACCGAACATACAAGTGCATTAGAAGACTAAGCGAGAGTTTTGTGTAGAAATGCTCTGTTTACGGGAAGTTATTCTGCATTCGCAAGCGTCAACAAAAGCCGGCATTTTCACAGTTTGATTATCATGTCGATAGATAGAAGCTTTAAAAATTCAATTGAAAACATTTTAAACCACCCGTATTTCTATAGAATATATGTTAGTGGTATTAACATTGAACGTCTTTCTGTTTGAACTCAAATTCGTACTTGTTTTGCTTTTGACAAGGCAGTCAAGCTTGCGACGATTGGCAGGCATGACTCAGTGCAGAATTAGCGTGTCAAATGTCTTCTTGTTTGTGTCAAGTTTATAATATTCTATTGCTGTTCAAACACAAACGAGATATTCTATACACTGGAAACGTAGAGTACATTTTACTTTGTCTCGAGCAAAAAATTATAAAGATTAAACAGGCATTTAAAAATATACAACAAGCACGAACATCTCGTTATTTCTTCGGGGAAATCTTCAGGTTTCAATGGAAATCTGGCGCATGCGCAACAAATTTCCCAGCTGCTCGCAGAAGGAAGACCAGAAAGGAAGTTAACGAACCAAAAAAACCATACTAAGCTGTTCCACCAAAAACAAAAGACACGATCAAAATAATCAAAAAGTTACTACATACTATAGTATAGTAATGTACTTAATTACTGTACTTAAATACATTGCTCTTAGGTTTTCACTTTTCATGCAACACTAAATAGTAAATATGTAACACATATTTTTCAATCAACTAATGCTAGAAATATTGCTAGAAATACATGCATGTAGAAACCCCTCGCCTTGCTGGTAAAACCATTATATTTTCCGAACATGACGTATTTGAAGAGTTGTCATGGTAACACGATAATTTTATTAATAATGTTTTTAAAATTAAAAAATCCCCTAAAAATATCACTTTTAATCACAAATCAGTTATCAATTTCCCCCCAAATAAAAATGTTAGTATGTTATTATACGTTATTATGCGTAATATAAACTTCAATTTATGTGAAATTCAACCACAAACGCTTCGCAAAACGTTTTAAAATGTTCTTAAAATTAAACTAACTTTTTATATCAATAAACTTTGAGTTGGAAATAAAATTATTTCAAATTCTCGTATCGTCGCATGAAAATAACTTTGCTTTCCTCTTTATTTAAAGTTTTAATATAATAAAAAAGGATAATGAATAAACATACACTGAAATGATATGCTGTCTTTTATCATTATACGCAACGATCACTTTTTCAAGCAATTATAAAGGAAAAAATGCATCAATATTTAAAACAAACTTATATTACCGTTCATTGCGTTTTACGATTTCCAACAATCTATTGCCCCAACCTTTTGTTTCCGTATGAACAAATGAACTGTTTGACTGCATGTCTCATAACGATTTTTCGGGTTTCTGAATAACGTTTTTCAGTCTCTTATTTGTGGCAAACGTTGGAGTCTTTGCTCGCTTCTTTTAGCAAGTCTTTAGCCTTTTCCCTTCTTCTTGCTGGTTTTCCTTTTCCTAAAAAACCCCGTATAAAAATCAGATTGAAAAGCAGATATATTTTCAAATAATGTATGTTATTATTATGTCGCAATGCAGTCATCATAAAGCAAAATTTAAATTTGACCAATCAGTGTTCGTCATTTTCATGAAAGTCCGCCATGTTTTTGAGATCAGTGGCAGGACCACCCTTGGATCATAGCCAGACGCCCGTGATGTTTGATGAACTTCATACTTGTATAAAGGTAATGCTTTCCTTTCCCCGGGTGTAAATAGCCGAGCGGAATTAGTACCCTCGCCCCGGGCTTACGCCTGGAACAAAATTTTAAGATAAAATGTTTTGATTGGCATTACTTGGATTGTAACTTAATTTAATGTACTTTCTTTAGGTATGGCGATGATTGATTTACTTAAAGGAGACGACACTTCAAAGACTACAATGTGGGAGAACGACAATTACACAGTCTTAAAAAGTATTGTGTATAAATGAAATATTATGTTTTTATTTCTTGTAAATTATGATATGTGATAAAGGTAATGAATGTACATGGTAATTTATGCATATAGCTACAGCTATCTGTGAACTCCTGAAGAGTTATAGAATAGTGGTGGTGATTTTTTAATTTGAGCCAAGTTTAGAATTTTTCCATTGGCTGTGGCATCTTTTGTAAATTGAAACAATATTGTACATTTTTACATGTACAGTATGTAATGGCAGTAGAGCTTAAGTGTGCATCTTCAATTTATAGACCAACAAATAATATTTGTGGCTTTTCACGGGAAACCTTTGTTGAAATCTCCCATCAGAAGAAAGAGTTGAACTCTCCCATCAAATAAGATCTCCCATCATTTGATCATAAACCAAATGTTGAAGAGAATGTTGATGAAAGACACCATCCACTACGCCTGCATCGTTTGAAAGTCAACAGGAGGGAGGATACTTCTATATTTGCACCAGGGAGAGCATTTCTACCATCCCGTAACTGTCCTACAATTGGGAAACGCCTACATCGCCACGAAGTTTGTCTATCCCCTATCATGACCCCCTATCATAGAAAATGAACAAAGTTAATTAACATAAATAATGTTTAAATATATAATCATGAAAGGTACTTGTTGTCACAAAACTACAAAAGAGTGAAAATGTTCTGTAAAATTAAAATGTACAATTATAACGATATTTATTAGAGTTCGGTGGTCATCTTCCTGTTTTTGTTATGGACACAACTGGGACATAGACAAAACCACCAACATAAAAATTGTACTGTCTATTAATTTCTGACATCTGTATATTAGGTATTTGATGTCAATAATGTGCCTTGGTTATCTTTTCCACTCTTGAACCAGAATACACCGTGTCTCTTTTCACGACGTGGACGTCGTGAAATTAACACAATGAAAACTCTCCCGCCGTTTCTGTTCAGCGGAGGATCTTCCTGTGTGGAAGCTGGCCTTTGCCTTTACATGCATGTTCAATCTGTCTCTTAGTTTACTTGACACGTCCAGTTTCAGGAAATTTAGCCACGTTTACTCAAACTCTCTGAAGCGGTGACTATTTTGAATTTCGAGTTTAACTATTCCATCTAATTTTTTGCTTGCCTGAATCCTTTAGCGAGTTTGAGTTCGTGATGTTATATTTGTTATCATGATTACTATTTTGGAGGTGGGTGCCCTGCATGGGACCTTTTATAAGAGTCCCGTTCGTACCTTACCTTTTTGGATCTACATTTGATATCTAGGTTATTTTAACTTAATGTAATATTTGTTCTGTTATTTTCTTTTGTTTGTTAAAAAATTGTGAATATCGATCCAAATAAAATTTGTTAAATTAAAATTAAAATTAAATTAAGAACCAGGTATATCCTATAGGATCAGTAGTACCATCAATTTCTGCAATGACAATCGCATTTTCATCCCGTTTATTTACAGGCTCAAAATGTAGTGATAGTGCTGGAGGTTCTAGTTCACTCAGTTGACAGAATTTAAAATTTCGTAATGCGCTTTGAAAGTGATTATGAAAACTAGTTCCTTTCAGCTTGAATTTTTCTGAATATTGTTGTTCTTCATGTTCTGCAACATGATCTAAGTGTTCCATGTTCACTTGTCCATCATCAGTTACTGAACTATCATTGTGATCATTGACAGCATGTTCAATTATTTCACTATCATCAGAATGGCCACCATCATCAGAATGGCCACCATCATCAGAATGGCCACCATCATATAAACACTGAGATTTTCTAATGTCAATAGCCCCAGGCTGACAAGTAGATTTTGAGTAAATTTTACAAGGGGTTATCTCCCCCTTGCACGGCCAAGCATAAATAAGCTTACAAATACACAAGGGTGTATACACTTGGATGGGGGGTCAGAATGGACAGGATTGGACTGATACATGACCCTAGTATTGGTCCACACACATCGCACATTAAGATAATACACGTACATCTTTGAGCTGTTTATGCACAAATATATAATCACCATGGGCCATGGGGACCAAATGCATATTATATTAAACCCCAGAGAAAATATTGCTACTATTATTTATTATTAATTATCAATTGAAATTGGATTCTCAAGAGGCAATAAAAAGGCTAAAATCCATACTACAATACCAAAACACCAGAAATATAGTTGATAAAAAGTAAACATCTTACCGTGATATGACAACAAGTAACGACTTCGATTGCACATGGGGAAATTTGCTGCGACAGGTTACGAATTATATCCCCATTTGGAAAAAGTACAATTCTCCTCTCGTGTAACTTGTCAGGAAAGCCAACATGTCCACCAACGAGTTCTAGCTCCATAAACGGCAGCGAAGTAATAGTAAAGTCGAGTAGAAATTGAAAATCAACACAATAAAGATTCAAGATATCTGTCGGTTCAAGAAAGCCTATTCCCTGTTTGTTCACCGTTATGGCGTTCATTTTGAAATCTACATGAGACGCGCAAAGCATGCTGGACCGGTTTATATAGATAATATAATTTGTTAGCAATGCACGCCGGGATAACCTTAATATCCTCCTTTGGAGCAGCTAATGGACTTGGAGCTGCCGGAAAAGCGTTGGCAAAGTTCGCAAAAGCTGCAATGCCAAACCTGGTACCTATTCTAAATATGTTAAGTACGATCCTAAGTTGGGGAGCCAAGAGTCTTTCCTTTCTTGCCCGGAATTTGTGGATCGTAGCGATTGTGATTGCCGGAGCTATATTTAGGTACCTCCAAAACAGACGTAAAAAGAAGTAAGCCCTAATATAAAAGGTACTATAATAAAAATAATGAACCGAAAAGCTGAACTTATGCCTGATTTCCGACGTATGAACAAGGCAGAAATCACCGGAGATAGGACCAGACACGTCCTAACCCTCAACCCCAACTCTGCCAAACATGGAGAAGAAATCTACGTTAATAGTCCAAAGCTAAAAGCCGGCTCCGTTTTCGTACCGGACAGTATGGCTTTGGTCTTCGACTTTAAGAACAGTAACACAAAATCCTGGTTCAAAAACAACTTAGGTAAACTACTCCAAAGGAGATTGGAAATTTGCCTCGCAGGAGAAAAAGTCTATGATAACAGTGGAGAAAGCTTGTTGGAGGTCTACAAGGACCTATGGTTACACAAGAAACAGCGTGACGACATGATGGAGGATGGCATCGCAAGCGAAGCCACGAGGAAAAAAAATATCCAAAGACGATGCACCAAACGACGATGTGGATGCCACCGCATTGTTCGAAGTATTCGGAACAAAACAAAGAATCCGAATCGGTAAAATTCTAAAAGACCATGGACTCTATATATGGCAAACGATCTACAGTATGTCATAACCCTACCTGCAGCAGATGAAATCATGAACGCACAGAGTGAAGAAAATGTGGAAGGGTATACCCTGGAAGACATCGAATTGGAGTACGAATTCATCGACAACATCTAATTGGCAAGAAAAGTGGAAAGTCAGTACAACGTCGGACGTAAGCTGCCTTTCGAACATGTCATCTTCATGAAAAAGACGGAATGGAGTATGGACTCCATCATTATCAACGAAACGATCAACGTGCCACGCAGAAGCATGAAAGCCATCGTTATGTTGTTTACGAACAAGACAAGGACAGACAGTGAAGAATATGTTTACCCCAACATCGAAAAGGTTAGAGTAACCGTGGAAGGTGTGCCCCACGCAGTCTACAGTCAAAGCATTCCGAAAACAAGACTGTACGAAGAGGCAAGACGATTATTCGGCACCGGTGAAATCAGCCACCAAACACTAACCAACTTTTTCAAAGACAAAAGTTCGCGCTGTTCATCGATCTCAGAACCGTAAATGATGTCAGTACATTTGGAAACGGTGCTAAAATTCAGAACACTCAGTCCGGAATACTGGTGGAAATGACGAAAAAAGCTACAACTGCGAACGTCATATGTTCGTTCTTTCTGACGGTGCCATCGGAATTGAAAACGGACAACTCATGCACCGGAGTACAGCACTTAAATATTTAGGGATCACAGTTTTTCCAAACCCAAAGGGTCTGGAAAGTTTCCATACTTAGTTGTCAATGTCGGTCTTTGGTTCTTCTTCGGAAGGTGGTGGTCCGGGTGCTCTTCGGTAAACATTATTTACGGTCGTCACTCCACCGCTAACGATCCCCAAATAGGGTATGTACGGGGACAGCTTTCCCACCACACTTCTAACATCACTCCTGAACAGTTTGTCCTGATTTAATTTCGTCTTCAGCTCTTCCCCACTGTCCACCATGTTGATGGCTTCCATAAGACCGGAAAATTTATCAATCAGAGCTTCCGTCAGCAGGATATTGGCCTTTTCCCTTTGTGCGATGATGTAGTCCTTCCTGACTTTTGCAATGACTTTGTCGGACACTTTCCTGAGATATTTTTCAGACTGGGTAACTCCCCTGCGTTGGACAGGCGGATAAGCTCCGCCCTGTGGTCCTCAATCTCTGTTTCTTCTGCGGATTCCTTGATGGTCGGTAATTTCGGTAACACCCTAAAATGGAAACGTTTAAGCCCCCGAGTGCATTGAATTTGACGGGAAACTTGCGAGAGAACTGAAGGCGATGGATTCAGCGATTCGAGTTGTTTTTGACCGCGTCAGGGAAAGTCAAAGAAACGGAAAAAGTCCAGTGTGCAATTTTACTTCATCTCATCGGTGATGAAGCCCTCGAAGTCTACAACACGTTTACGTTTGGCGAGGGCGAGGATCGTGATAAGTTGAGCGTGTTGAAGAAGAAATTTGAAGATTATGTAAATTGTCGAAAGAATACTGTATTTGAACGATATAAATTCTGGGAATGCAAACAACAAGAAGGTGAAACAATCGACCAATTTATAACGGAGTTGAAAACACGAGCTAAGTCATGTGAATTTGGTGATCAAACGGACAGCATGATTCGAGATCGTATATTATTTGGGGTGAGTGATATTCGATTAAAAGAACGATTGCTTCGTGAATCGTCTGAACTCACTCTTGAAAAAGCTGCAAGTTTGTGCCGAGCAGCGGAAGAAAGTGCGAAACAGCTCAAAGAGCTTCGGAAGCAAAATGTTGATCCAAGTAAACCGGAAGTTCACGTCGTAAAGAAACCCACTCGAGGTGAGTCGCTATTTGATTGTAATAGATGTGGAACTAAGCATGCAGTAACATCTTGCCCTGCATTTGGAAAACCTTGCCACAAATGTAAAAGAAAAAACCACTTCGCACGAATGTGTCAAATGTCAAGAAATTCTTCTGTTGATGAAGTGTCAGAAAATACTGGGGAAGCTAACACTAGAAATGAGCAATCTGGTTTTAAGGTGCCATAAACCCACCCTCACACCTTTCACCATAGCAAAAGGAGCTTGGTTAAAAATGGGTGACAATATGTGAAATTGCCCAGTTTTTCCCTTTAGCCCCTTCCCCATTCCCCCTATTACTAACCTATATCTAATCTAATTAAATTCATCATCTTGTTATATACTGTCCACTATGAAAATGTATAACATCACAAGTGAAATGGTGCCTCAAAGCTGCAGCTTCATTGGAAGCCAACTTTTATTGAAAACAAGCTTATTTTACCTGGCATTTTAATTAAACATAATTTAATTTAATCACAGTAAATTCAAATACAAAAGATTCATTACAAATGACTATTACTTTACTTATCTAGTTATCTGAAATAATTGGCAAGGTTTTTAACACACTATTCTATTATTCTTACACTATGCTTACATACTGCATATAGACATATACTATCAACATGGTGTTTGTCTGTCAGGGCCTGAAATAACATTCCCAAAATTCCCGATCATGGTGATTGATCATGGTGATTGATCATGGTGATCGGCAGTCATGACTTTCGCTGCTTTTTTAGGTAGAAAATCCTGCTTTTCCGCTATCATAAGCAATTTCTTGCTGATTATTGATTGGTAATCAATTGTTATTTCAAGCCCTGGTCTGTTGAAAAATTTAACTGTTCAAGATGCAATGGACCCATCTCAAGCCAATGAGATCAGACCGATATTTGGCATCAGCTTTTGTCTACAAAGCCCCAATGTTTGGGGAGGGGGGAGATTATGAGAATTAAGGTGGTGATCTTGAAAGGCTAAGTTTGGTTGATGATGAAGGAAGTTTTTCTCATGCCCCGGGAAGTTTTTTCTCATGTCAGTGTTGTATCCAAGCTAGTGAGGTTTTTGATATTGGAGGCGAGAGTGGTCTTTTTGCAAGCCGATATATTTAACTTTAGCCTCATGTTCCAGAAAATTTATTAATAAAGTTTCCTACAGTATGTTAGGAATAATATCCTGGTGAATTTGCATCATGACCAAGCCAAGTCATTTAATTTAATTAGTCTTCAAACATAGTGCTTCTTCACTTATACTGTATAAAAAGTGACCTGCTGTATAGACCTTTCACACTTGCACTGTAAACATTTAAACTATCAAGGTCAAATTTATAGGTCATTGGTACCTGTCAATGCTTTAGGATCGAAACAGAGCTATACAGGTAATTGCCAATTGCATTAGGTCTAAAAATATAACCAAAGATTATATTATTATCTTTATGACTTTATAAAGTACATTGGTAGAGCTATTATCAGTCAATCAATACTCTATAAAGCATGTACACAATAAATATTTTTTATCCAACATGATCAAATATTTGTAATCAAGTTTCTGCCACTTGAGGTGTTTTAATTTTATACACATATAAATGAATATGTATGCAGTATATGAAACTTTGGACCTATAACCTCGCACAATTATGCAAATCTTACGTTCAATTCAACGATTTATTGTTCAAAATTCAAACCACTTTACCTTATTGCCATACACCCCTTATTACTCTCTTTGAAAATATAAACGACGAGAAATCAACACATCATAGTTTCGGCCAAGACAATTTTCTTGCATCCATCGAATTTATCAGCTTGAAATATTCTCGACAGAACACCAGAAAGCATCCCTTATCGTAACAAATAACGATATAACCCTTTCGAAATCTTTATTTCGAAAATAGTTCAACAAATATACTAAGAAGATTAAGCGAAATAATTTGCTTGTAAAATTGTACAGAGCTGCAACAGAGCTACCAAGTGCACAATGCTTCCAAATTGAAGATTAGAAGGCCAATCAGAGGAAATGTTCTTTAACTCTTTTGCGCAAATTGTCCAATCAGAAGCTGCTATCTATTTGCAAGATTAGTCAAAATAGTCAAAATTGCGCAATCGTTAGTCAAAATAGGTCTGACCAATCAACATGCCTGTAATGTGTAATCTGAGCAAATTTGACCAATCAAATCACATGAACTAAAATGCAGAATAGTCAATTTTCATTTCAATACCGCTTATTTGACTTATCGTTTGACTAATCAATTGCTGGCTCAATGTGCAAAAACTGATCGAAGTTTATATGCTGGAGTCTGATGTAGTTTTGATTGCATGATCAGAAATGAAGAGAAGCGTTTGCGCTGGGAAAAAATTCAAAAACCTTAGTCCAATTTTTTTTTACGTTAGTCGCGCGACTAATCTGACTACCCCTAGATCCGCCCCTGCCCTGTGCATTTTCGTGCAATATTGACCGAGACAGCTGCGTTTAGACTTGAGTAACCATTTTTAAAAGTGTCGAGAATTAGCCAAAAACGGCCTATCAAATATTAATACAGAAATAACCTGTGTTTAGACACACTATAGTCAGAAAGTACACGTTCGTTTTCAGAGACCTGTCCAACGCCGCCGGTATAACCTCACGAGCATTATTTACCTTTGCATTATTCTAAACATATGGAAACTCTTTGGTCCTTCGTTAAACGAGGCGTATTTATCAAAAGGACACGCGAAGTTTCTTTCTTGGAATATTAGAATTTGATTCCCCAGGGTCATTGAATATTTAGAATAAATATTTTAATCAAAACCGCTTCATAAGTTAATTTTCATGCATTCCCAATCCCAAAGACCTTAAAACAAAAACAAAAGAGCACATCCATCCACTAAACATTTTTAATTTAAACTTCACTTCATTGAAAAACTACGACTGTTTATACGAGTCGTTCGCGACTTATTTAAGCCGCGGCTTATTTAGGCCGCGGCTTATTTTCGCTCGTATAAATGGCCCTATTGACAGTATATAGCGCTTGATCAATAACAATATTCAATAACTAAGTACGTCTTATGTAATAATTTAGTCTTACTGCATTTATATAAATGCAGTAAGATTTGCCCGTTTGACGTTGTCAGAGCCTGTGATCGATGACATTAGCTGCCATCGTTATTTAATATAAACATTAAAGAACCATCGTCTCTTTCCATGCCTGTTCTCCGAATCAAAATTTTCATTTTACAGTTACAACAATATCGCAATATAAGATGGGAGTTGTTTATACTTATATGACCCATTATAGGTAGTATAAAATGTGTAAGCTAACTTATATCAAAACGATCATGATCACAGGCGCTTTTTTATATTCTGTATCACTCTGTTTCTTTGTTAGATAATATAAGCACAAAAACAAGGTTAAAATTGACTGCATCTTTGACTTTGATCGACCCGTTCTATACACGACATCGTACTGCGACTCCTCTGACACCGCCATATTAAAATTGGCGCAGTGCAGAGCACGTGTGTTGTTTCATTTGATTTTGTTGCACGGAGGGCGAGAAAGTACCTACACATATTAGCCATTCATATCTTAAAATTGATATTTATTTTATGATTGTTTCTCTAAATGCTAAATAATGTAAATCAGAAAAACATCTGTCGTTGTGAATAAAAATATAAAATCCTATTTGAAAATTTTTTAATATATATGCTGGCCGAACGTTGCAAAGCTACGGAAATAATTTGCAAGCGCTCCCCCCGGATTGAATTGTTTACACTATATATCCATCGATCCATTGTTGAGTCACGTAATGACGTAATGCTTTGCACCCCATCACAATAGTACAAACTTGACTTCGTCAACTTTGCACTAAAAATCAGCCTTTTGCATGCTTAATTAATGCCTTTGCCTAATTTGCATATGTAAGTAATATGCAAATTAGGTAAAGGCATTAATTAAACATGCAAGGGTGATTTTTTAGGAAAACATGAATAGTCAAAGGCCGGGCTTAAAATAAAACAAATTGTATGAAATTTTGTACAGTAATTAAAAACCCAACATTTGAGTTCGAGTATTTGTTTTCATTATTCTACATTATGGGTAATCAAGGAATCTATTTATATGAAAAACTTGATACCACGAGCTGCTTTGCGAAATTGAGAGCAATTTCAAATCTGTTCAGTTTTTTTATACACTCTGTAGAACGCATAATTCCATGTAAACTCAAACGTGTGATTAGAGCATCCAATAAAGACTTTTATTATTATTATTGTTATTATTATTATTATAAAATGCATCTGGGCCAGAATGATCCAGACACCATCATGCGTGGGACAAAAAGTCGACAAATGAGGATGAGGGTAACGTCATCAAGTATACTTGTAGTTAGTAAGAACTACTGGTACGAGCATATGAGACATGCACCATTTTTGACACTGTTTCAAGTACATTCGGTATATAAGCGTCCTTACCACCTTCTCTTACATTTTTCTCTTACATTTTTTCTCTTACATACTCTTCTCTTTCATTTTTCACATTCTCTCATTTAATTAACCTTTTTCTCTTACATGAATTTTTTAAATATCTCAACACACTGTACAATAGCAGTACAGAAGTTTATAAGATCTTTGCAGGATATATATAGCACCGCATTCATCAACCTCGTTTCCAGGGTCTTCCCCAGCCTGGAAACAAGGTTGCCTATTTATGTGATGTGTCCGATAGAATTTGGTACATATTTTGTAGTATTGCTATGTGATTACTGAAATTGTACGATCTGTTATAGACTCGTTAATTACTTGTTGCGCCTACCTCCCCAAGTTTAAGGTTGTAACTATCAACAGTATGACGATAAGAATATCCAGAGGTAGATGTCCAAACAGCGGACATGCCTTCTACCAAATATTCAAGATTTTGTAGTGCTTGAACTGGTTGAATTTTGTCATCAAAAGAATTCACATAAAACCCGCTCCACTTCGGGAAAAATTTTCGAAAAAATGCTCTCCTGTCATTCATTGCGGAACCAGATGGAAAAAATCTGTCCCAAGATATTCCGCCTGGTTTGGGGTATATAAATCCATCATACTTGTGGAAGATTTCTGAAAAGACAAAAATAGATTTGGCATACAGTTCATGCAAATAAAAACTATTGATTATCGACAATATCACTAGTCGATCCTCGATTCAGTAACAACAGTTCGCATGCATTAAATTATTCAGTTAACTTACTATTTTCTGTAATATATTCTCTTTCCATTACAAGGCATCGGTTCACAATGCCTCTCCACGATTGGTATTCAACTAGCTCTTCGTAGATAGGTTTCTTCTTCTTATTCAATAATACATATTTGTATCCACACTTTCTGTGGGCGAGCCGCAGTGGAACATTAAATTGACCATGTACCAGCAAATGTCTGTCAACATATCTAAATAAACAAATTAAATTATATCAAAACAATTACCATGCATGGACATATATTTTTCTACCTTCCCATCGTGCCCAAAAATAGTGGCAAAAAGCAAGTAATATTATTTGAGCCCAACATCAATTTATCTAGCAATCAATATTGATAATAGAATAGTGAAAAATTTGGGTATCAGAATTGTGGATACGAGAGTGTAGAAAACGACTGCCACTCGGTATAAAGAGTAAAATATGTACGCCTGGACATTTCGAGCAAAAACCGTTCGTCGCGAGAGTTAGTATAGCAAGATCTAAATTATCTAAATGAAACACTCTGCTCTTATAGTAAAACTACAAAGGCAGTCACATGAATCAAATAAACTTAACCAATCAAATGAACGTAACCATTGCAAAATCAAAACAATATGTACTGTAAGCATGTCAGACATCAATCCACATTTCAGCGCTAAATGATATAAACAAATTACAAATTCTATAAGGACCGCCATTAAAAGATACAAGAAATGCAAAAATATGGTGATGCTTTTATAGGATCTAAAATGAAGGTAATGGCAGATTATGAGGTAGATGACAGACAATCGCTCTTCAAGACCATGTGAACGAGTACATCAAGTTTGAATAGGACACGCATTTTCTGCATGCATGGGGTTTTATGTGAACATGATTTCCACTAGTGATAAGATGAATGGTACAAATTTTCATGTCAAAAAAGGAATGGCTGGCAACAGGTCTCTTTTGTATTTTGTTTTTATGTCACGAAGATGCTCAGCAAATCGTCTTCCACACAGTAAAAACAAATTGGTTAAAATGACCAATTTAAATTGGTTGCAACCATGACCAATTAAATATTGGTCATTTCGACCAATACATAATTGGTTGAATTTTTAACCAATTTAACATGGTAAATTTAACCAATTTCTTTTGATCAGTCAATGTTGAATTACCCAAAATAACCAATAAAAATTGGTCATATCCCCAACCAATATGGTCATATGCATAACCAATTTAAATTGGTTATCTCTATAATCAATTTTAAACTGGTCGAATCCATAACCAATTTTTAATTGGTCAAATCTCCATAACCAATTGCAAATTGGTCAAATCCATAACCAATTTTTAATTGGTCAAATCCATAACCAATTCTAAACTGGTCAAATCACATAACCAATTCTAAATTGGTCAAATCTGGCAATGTTTCCTGTTAATTACCATTAAGCTGCAATGCATCCTACCTTTGTTGTTTTAATCAGTCTAACACTAGATTTTACTCGTAAAGAGGGGAGACTCAGTTTAGTCAATAACCACAGTGGCTAAACTTTGATATTGATTCTATTTCAATTGTATTTATTTATCTGGTCAAAATTTTGCAGTTTGAGTTCATTTTAAATTCTTCACGAGTTCGTGGAAACTATATTTACATAAAATATTTATAGTGTTTGTGGAGGTAGGTATCTTCGTGTAACTTCGTTTGACATGCAAACGAAAATTCTCACGATCGATGAGCGCGGTTTCACATGGACAGGCTGGTGCCTAGTTTTCCTACAACACTCGCAAAGCCCCCCGGGATAGCGACATCAGACTGACAGCGCCATATTTTTGAAATTTTTATTTTCCATTTTTATCACCTATAAATATGAATATTTGAAGGCGAGAAGATGCCTTTTAACGAAGATGAAACATCAGGGATGACTGAGTAACATCCAGGTAAGAATATTGTTATGTTTTCTATATAATAGAGCAATTTTGAAACGAAATATGTGCAATTTTCATTCGTGAATTTTGAGGCATGTGTTCCGGCTTAAAATTTGAATTTGCCGCGACAATATTTGAATTAATACGGTGATATAAATACATTATAGTTTCATACAAAGGCTTGCATTTGACTCAGCCCTTATATCAAATAATGTTTATTGTAATGCCAAATAGTATAGCTGTGTATATGACAGATAATTTGCAACAATGTTTCTTGTATAGAATAATATAGCTTTATAATTGGCATCTACTCAATCCTCATATCATATTAGGCATGTCCCAGCTAAACATGGTTTGAGAAAATTTATTGACTTTAATAATATCAACTGCTACTTTCATAAGTTTCTAATATTTATTCATATAATATTTCAGTGGGTCGGTTTATATAAAAATGTCAATTTGATGTGTTATATGGCAACTTGATTTATGGACAGTTAAAGTCCTTAGTTTGCTTGTTCAAACTTTAAAAATACATGAATAATAATACTCCAATAAGCCTAATTTTCAGCACTTTGTTAAAATTAAATGTTACCTTACCTAATGCCGGACAATTCTATTCGTCAAGGGAAGTGTCTAGCTAGACTTTGCCCATGTTTCATGTTGACATATTTAGATGCAATTTTCCCTAACACTCCCTACTTTAACTACTGCGCTATTTAACTCCGATGTCTCACGCTAGACAATTTGACTTATCGACGGTGGACTGCTTGCTCATATTTCACATATTAACACCTAAGGAGCAATTTCCTCTTCTAAATGTTACCTACTTTATGTTCTTTGAAGGGGTGTACAGGATAGAGTCCTCTTGTTATCCTGCTGGATACAGGATAGGTTGGATAGTTTTTGCTATCCAGCCGGATATGTACAGGATTGTTGGATAGTTGAAAAATATCCAGCCAGATTCATGGTATTATTATCCAAATATGTAAGGTTCAGGCCTCATAAATTTAAGGTTAACCCTTTAAGTGGCGATGTGCCCAGCAGCCCGGATGTGCCCCACTTTATTATGTTACTTGTCAGGGGGAGAGTACTGCCATTCAATGGGTTAATCAGACTATCTGCCCATGCACCTTGTTAACCCTTTAAGTGGCAATGTGCCCCCACTTTATTATTTTACTGTCTAATTAGATGCCAGACAATTTTACTTGTCAAGGGGAGAGTGCTGCCACTCAATGGGTTAAGTAATCATTTTAATTGGTTAAAAAGTGATGGTGTTTATAATATTCTGATTTGAAATAATAGGAAAGAACTTCACAGTCTAGCAAACATGCATCATTGGTAGCAAAAGCCTCACTTACTTTAGTTCAAAGGTCAAATCTGCATTTACAAACAAGCATAAAAATCTTGAAAATATTGTAAGCATGCATTCCTGTGATCATTCATTGAAGTAAGGATATGATAAAACCCCTACTTTTTAACCTAATCAAATTATTTTCTAGCCTGTAAAGAAGGTCTGAACCTTATATAAATAATATCCAGTATTAGGCGGCCGGGTACCAAATAAATAATGAAAATTGAAATAAAATTTCAATATCTGGTGAAATATGATATCCGTTGTTACGTTTCTTCGTCTTGAAATGCCGAACAACTGTTGGATATACGTATATGAGATGACTGTATGCATGGCATTCAATATATACAGTTAACCCTCAGATGTATAATGCATGGCCGGATTTTGAGGGGAGCTCTCCTGAGATCATTTTGTGACTCTCCTGAGAATTTGTGCACCTCCCCTTGGGAACGTTTTAATGATACACTGTAGATTAAAGTGAACATTTGACATTTTTTGGTTGCTTATAGAGTTTGCACTTCGTAAAAAAGTTTTTCTGTAAAATTGAAACAGTGATGGCCATTCATCTCTGTATCAAGTACCCTTTTAATGCAATGTTTTGAAAGAAACTTTGCAGTAATTGTAATGAAAGGCAAAATTGGATTAGTTGTACAGTCATAATTCATTAATATACACTGACACATATGTATGCTACATGCATACATCACATCGTTGACTTTGGCCTGTTCTAAGCCCTAACTTTCCATGGGGGCAACAGGGTCTTAAGCTCTAGCGCTGCACCTCGCATCTCCCCTAAATTTGTTTCCGCCTCCCCCACTATTTCCACCAAAATCCGTCCTTGGTATAATGGGAGCTGTTTTGGGAGATTGTTGATGTACTGTAAGTGTATTTCTTCAGTAATATTATCAATCATATATAGTCATTCTTGATATGCATGCACTTATCTTTTCCCGTTTTACCTACAATCAACAGGATGATGATGTTGCAGGAAATGTTAACACTTACAAAGAAGATCGAGAAATAATATTGCATCTCCAAGACTTATGTATCTACTGGGACCCTCGAAATGCACTCCCTACATGATGTTGGTTGCTGAAGGAATGGTTGTCACCAAACTGAAAACTGTAAATATCTTAAATGCTGTAATTTGTTTGCATATTATGTGTATAATGCCGAAGGTGTAACTTGACACAGTAAAAATGTGTTTTTATTTTTGGAACATAAATTTGCTTATTCCCTGCAGTGGAAAGAAGAGACTTATGTTGCTAATGCCAGTTCAACATTTCATTTCTTCCATGAAATAGAACATTGCAAGCATGCAGGGTATCACATA
Source organism: Paramuricea clavata (assembly GCA_902702795.2). Taxonomy (NCBI): domain Eukaryota; kingdom Metazoa; phylum Cnidaria; class Anthozoa; order Malacalcyonacea; family Plexauridae; genus Paramuricea; species Paramuricea clavata. The sequence continues at coordinate 26,870 of CACRXK020005180.1, forward strand.
CAGCCGATTCCGTTTAACCGTAAAAACAACATGCGTTCGCAAAGCACGTTGGACTGTTCAAAATTGACCGTTTCTAGGGTCAAATGACAATGTTTCTATAAGGGCCTTAAGGGGCGGGATTACAGTTGGCGCGTATGCAATAGATAGAAGCCGTTTAATGCGTGCCATGCACTTCGTTGCCATTGTTGTTTTTGCTAAATAAAGTTATTGATAACTATGTCCATAGTGAAAGTTAATTATTTACGACTATTATGCTGTAAAGAGAGTAACGCTCGTTTTTATGATAGAAGAAAATCTAATGAGTTTCTCTTACGATGGATTCAAAACACGTCTTATACACAACCGAAGTTCCTCACTTGGAGAAGATGGGGTCATTTTTGCGATTGATAATTTTGGAGGATGATGGGGAAGTTGATTTGTCGTCGTCTTACTTTAATTTTCAAATAAAAGGATTGTTAGAGAAGGAGAAAAATATCACGATAAAGGCCTTCGCATTTGCTTCTCCTGGCTTGCACATAACAAATAGTTCATCGCTACATCAACAAAATCTTAAATTTGATTTCGTCTATAATATTACATCTTCTGTTTGGCGAAAGAGCCTTTCCGTTTTGAAAACAACGGCATTTCTTGTTTATCCGCCACATTTCTCTAAATTCAACTGTAATCCCGCCCTTTGACTCTAGAAACGGTCAATTTTGAACAGTCCAACGTGCTTTGCAAAGGCATGTTGTTTTACGGTCAAACGGAGTCGGCTGTAAAATATGAAAATTCTCTGACTGCATGCATGTATGTAAATATTTATTTTCACAAGTTTTGGCTATATCATTTGATAGCCTTCGACGAGTAAATATTGTAGAAATATTTACAGTCAGAGAGCTTTCGTGTGATGTTTCATCCCTATAAGTTATTATATTGTATATATTGATTTTGTATTTTAATCTTAATATTTATTTGTTAATAAATTATTGTTTTTCAAGCACGTTTTGAATGGTTCAATGGCGAAATGGATTGCAATTTTGATAATTTTAACCAATTTAAATTTTTAACCAATTTTAATTTGGTCATTTGAAATTGGTTAAAACGACCAAAAAAAATTGGTCGTTTGGATGAGTCTGAGACAACCAGTTTAAATTGGTCGTTTTAACCAAAAAAGTAATTGGTCAAATTGACCATTTATTTATTGGTCAAAACAACCAAAAATAATTGGTTACTTTTTTGGTTAAAACGACCAATTTAAACTGGTTGTCTCAGACGCATTCAAACGACCAATTTTTTGGTCATTTTAACCAATTTGTTTTTACTGTGCAATTGCCTCGACATAAAACATACCAGATTTACGGCAAGAAACGAGGTTAGAGGAAAATAAAATCTTCGTGGAACCACTGTTGTGACTGCTGCACGTGCGTCGCAATTCGAAATTTCAAAGTTCTTGTGTTTAAGATGTCTTATTTTTCACATTGCTCGGTTTCCTTTGTTCTTATCGGGGAATATATTCAACATTCCCTTCTAATCAATTTCCTTCTAATAATCCCCTCTATAATATTCACCTGTAATTTCTTTGCAGCACAAAAAATGAGAAAAAAACAACATCACGAAGGCAATATGGCATTGAGAATTATCTCTATTCTGACTCATTAACGCGACCTCGCACTGTGAAAAATAAGTACGTTATTTTGAGGCACTTCGGGGATATGTGTTTATTCACCTCGGCGCTGCGCGCCTCGGTCAATAAATCACATATCACCTCGTTGCCTCAAAATAACCTATACATATCCAGTTAAGTTTTTAAAACGCGATTTCTAAAAGCAACTACTCACACAGTGCACAGCGCAACACAGGCATTGATTTGAACCAAATTGTACACATAGTCTAGGATCTGTATATGAGTTTGTATGCATTTCATTTAGGACAGATAATCGCAAGTGTTTTAGGGTAAGTTGACCATGACGGTCAACATGGTAACGCTGCCCGAACCCCAATCCGGGACGAAACGCCCGAAACCGACCACACCCAAAAACGACGCTTTCGCCATAGTGCTATCTACCAAACCATACAAGCATTGGCTATTCTGAAGTGCTTATATGGTTCAGAGATGGTGCTTTTAGGG
>CACRXK020005181.1:7083-28971 GCA_902702795.2 Paramuricea clavata
CCCCCCCCCCCCCCCCCCCCCTAGAATAGTCAGATATCTTGCAAGTCAGATATCTTGCAAGTCAGAAATCTCGCATCACACCAGAATCACAGGGCTGCAGAACTTCCCATATTTTTCGCAGCTGTTCCTGTTTAGGTCTAATAAGTGTACAATATAAATTTCCACTCGATAATTTCATCTACAATGCCTTTCAACTATATTCAATCGAGTGAGACGCCAACAAAAACTTGATATTTTGTTAATTTATATTGTACAATGTAGCTGTGACTTTAATTCGTATTGCATACTTGAAACCGAACTGTAAAATATCGGCGGGTGAGAGCAAATTGCCAAGTTGGTAGGGTTAGGTTTAGATTTGATTTATTTTATAAAAATATACAAATGTAACTTTAATTCGTATTGCATACTTGAAACCGAACTGTAAAATATCGACGGCAATTTTTGTCTACATCTGCACTTCTACTCACTTTTCCTGCTCACGGCTCTTCTCTTTTGGTTGCCTCCTAGATTCATATTCAGGGGACGAACTGCGCTTCCTTTCACGGTTTCTGGGAGATGGAGACCTGCTTCGACGTTTTTTCTTCTTTTTAGAATCTTTTCCCATATTTCAATGGTCGAAAATATAACTTAAAATCTCATAATGGTAAAATCACGTTCTTAAATTTATTATTTGCTGCCATATTGCATTTGCTTTCAAATCAGAGCCTGCGTTCCTTATGGCCTGTGGACCGAAACAGTCGACCCGACTTCATGTAGACCTCGTTATAGTATATCAAAATTATAAGGACTATCTTTATATGACCTATTAGGCCCGTTTCATACGCCGTACTTCACATGTGCCTTCTTTATGCCTCATTACCTATTGTTTTTAATGTATTCGGCACATGTGAAGTACGGCGTATGAAACGGGCCTTAGCAATTCGATTTCAATTCCCAGGGTCCTAAAATCTTTTATGCTTAATTTTTATTCTTTTATGCTTTTATGCTTAAGAGTGCATAATGCACATATTATAAATATTGACTTATTAACAAATTAAAATATCTTTCTATAAAGCGCACGATTTTCTGCTTTTGGGAATTTAAAGCAGCTTCTTAAACAGTTTCTTTATGCATAAATTTACTTATAAAAAAATTTCATTTTTTTTTTCCAACCTCGGAATTTTGAAAAAAATTTCATTTTTTTTTTTCCAACCTCGGAATTTTGAAAAAATATTTTTATGTCAAGCTTTTATACACTTGTGGGTTTAGCAGAGTGCTGATCGGCATTCAAATTCTAACAATACGTTATTTCAATAGTTTTGGGTTTTTGGGACACCCCGTATAGTGGGGCGGATAAGCGCACAATTTTCGGCAATAATTGTGCAGTTAGTGAAAAAAAGCACCATATTGACAGTATGTGTAGACTTTGACACAAGTATGAATATCAGATATGGAGGCATCTGCGAAATTAACGCTGATAGCTAAAAATTTTGAATTTCTGACACTAAAAAAATGAATTTCTGACATTAATATAAATTTCTATTACATGATAGAAATTTTAAAATTGCAAGGTAGAGGTAGCTCATAGAAGAAATAAGTTGTATGGTTGAAACGTACACAAAAACTGTCTATAGAATATTAAATCAATTTTTTGATTTGCCAAGTCGTTTTTAAGTTAATCAGTTTCGAAATCGCACAAAATAGATAAAAAATAAGTGCAAAGACTGGCACTAGCTTCAAATCGCCTTTTTTAACAGGTTGCAGCTCAGGAAATATTTGGAAAATCAAAAAAGTGCTTTAATTTCTATAGACATTTTTTGTCTATTTTTCAGCCATAGATCTCACCTTTTGTGAAGTACTTGAGGATTTTAAGATTTCGAGCAGTAATAAAAATTTATAATAAAATGTCAGAAATTCCAAATTTGGGGCTATTAGCGTTAATTTCACAGATGCCTCCATATCTGATATTCATACTTGTGTCAAAGTCTACACATCCTGTCAATATGGTGCTTTCTTCACAAAATGCGCAACACTTTCACTTATCCGCCCCACTAATACCTGATAAACGGGAACCGAATAGACGGATACAGGATAAACGGATACCGAATAGACGGATACCGAATAGACGAATACCAAATACTCGGACACCGGATAAACGAATACCCGGATAAACGGTTGCCGGATAGACGGATACCGGATAAACGCTATCTGAAACCGTTTAAAAATTAAGTAAAGCCTTCTTGGCTACATCCAAAAATATTGTGAGACGATAAGAGGACTAAACACATTTAGAAAACTCTATTAGTAAAATACGGATTAATGTGCAATTTATTTATGAAATAAAACCTTACTTAACATTACAAAGCTAAACATACAAATATTTATGATTAAGCTACGCTCGTGCCAAAGTTACACTGATTTTGAATGTGATAAGAGAGTTAAAAGATTACGTTATTGATGATATACAATTATTCGTGCACCACCATGTTTCATTAATTCTTTGGCTTCTTCCGCTGTAATAACGATTTCGCCGTTTAAATATTCTGTGGAAGAAGAAAATATACATATTAACTTAATGCCGGGTTATACGAAACAACTTTTGCCGCAACTTGCAACCTAATTTCTGACGTAAAGCCATCTCATGAAAAAAGTACTCGCAAGGAAATTAGAAAAGTTCAGATTTCTCTTCCACTACCTATCATTGGCTTAGTACGCATCTGATTGGTTGATCGGATATATCAAACTCATCTGATTGGTTAATGGTCGTAGGGGTGACGGTAGTGGAAGTCAAATCTGAACGTCTCTATTGTGAGCAGGCTTCCGACATTTTTCGTCCCATTTCTTTCATTTTTCATCCCTTATGAGTATATGTTATATATAGAAAGTGTCGGTGGAGTAGAATGTGGAACATGCTCGCATTTGAATAGTAATAAAGATACAAAGTAAGTTTGTCTAATGTGAAATAATTTTCTAAAGAATCAAATAAGAATATTTTGAGGTGTTGGTTGTGCAGTGTGACAGTGGTTATTAGGTAGGGGAAAAGGGGTGTGCAGCAAAGGAAACTACCCCCCCCTCCCGTCCGCCCCGAGAAAATTATTATTACTTATTAAGCCAATTGGCACTTATAATTTTGAGAATGATAAATGTACGATTCTGTATGGAACAGCCATAAGTATGCAGCTAACTGATATGGCCATAAAGCCACTTAAATGTTGGTTTTTTTTTCAACCAGCGAGTTGAAATTCCCCGTCGATTACATGACGAACTAGTTTCGCTTGCTGTGTTTTAATAGGATTTTGTCCCTTATGGCCCGTGCTGAAATTTCAGCCCGGAAAATCAGCCCCAGACAGCTCGTGCATACATTAGCGGAGATGCAAAAAGTTAAATCATCAATATTTCGCACATACCTTCGTCTCCAAGACTATTTACCGCATCCATGTCGTCTATGGCGATGTCGACGATGATGATGGTGAGGATGGTGATGATGGTGGTGACGACGGTGATGATGGCGACGAAAGTGGTGCCACCATGGTGAACGTTTGGGTTTTTCGTCGTCATTTGAAGGTGTCCCTTTTACACTCTCTAGGGTGTTCTCCCTAAAATGTGAGAACATATATTAATTTTAATGGCATTTACCATTTCACTGGTGTATTCTAAATCTAGCTATTTTCAAGAAGGATTTACAAGAAGTATGAATTTGCAGTTAAGTTATGCGATATTGAAATTTCAATACTGGCTACCGAATAAGAATTGCCTGACCTAACGCTGCGATTATTTAGACAACTGTGTGTGATTTATTTGCCTTAATTTTGCGTAGCTATGTGCAAATACGTACATTTGGTTTAATTTGTTATAAATGGCTAAAGTATTGGCTTCGCATTAGAAAACTTAGTCTTAGAACGACGGTTATTCTTTGGCCATTCTTCAACCTAGGTAGGTGTTAAATTTTCATTGCCAAGTGCCAACAGCTTAATATATTGAGATCCTATTTTCTGCACACATACATTGTGTTTGTGAACTTTTCTTGTTGTTCAAATAAAAAGATAAACTAATGATAGCCATGATACCGGTAACTCTTACAGTATACCGCTGATATACGGTATACCGGTCCGGTATAAAACCAACACCGCCATCAACTAAATACCGTGAATAACTATAACTGGAATACCGTTATACCGCCTAACTTTAATTTGCAGTATTGCAGATAGATATTATGGTATGTGCATGTTGTAGCTAGTTAGTCAAAACAAGGTTTTCAATAAGAGAAGGGTTGTCAGAAGGAAAAGGAAGATCGTTGAGTGATGTGAACTGGTCTTGTAGAGTATAGCTGAGAATTGAGCAAGATAACGCTTTTCGTAAATATTTTGACTTACGTTTCATCATCACCATCACTTTCGTCATCATCTTCACCATCACTTTCGTCATCATCTTCATCATCATTTTCGTCATCAGCATCATTTTCTCGATTCACAAATGAATCTGCCCTGCAAATAATATACTTAGATTGTTAAAATAATCATAAAAGACTTTCTTTCAACAAAACTAAACGAACTTTTTACTCATACTTAGCTCTACCATTTCTAAACTTTCTCCCTAGAGGTTCAGTATAAGAGCCACCCCTTATTTGTCCTGTGTTACTACCTAAATCAAACTAACTTTATTTATACTGCATGGGTTATTTATATATGAACAAAAGAAGGAAATTAAAAAGCACAGACTTACAATCGCACATCATTTTCGTCAGTGTCACTATAGGTATCTTCCAAAGCTGCTTCTCTGAAATCATCTGCAGTTTCTTCAGCGTGTCCAACACCAAGGAACACAGCACAGATTGCGACCAGCAAGGCTAGAATTGTCCAACTCTTCATCGTGATGGCTGATTCGATTCCTTCTGGTTACCTTGCCCGTTTGTACGCGCTTTTATGCGTACCGAAGGGGCGGGGTGGCGCAAAGAGATGAAAGAGTTTCTTGTGTTAGCTTGGAAATGGCGACAACTGATTGGTCTGCGCGAAATTGCGATGAAATTAGCTGATAATAGTTTGATGGACAGGTGTAGGAATGTATTTGCATTCCTGAATGCTTTGACCCGAAAACAAGGCACGTAGAGACTTACTTAAAAATTCTGAAATATTTCTATTTGTCGTAATTTGGAGATCGATTAAAAGATAATCTCGACTACGCATTCTATTTTTTCCCAATAATTGCATATTCCCTTTTGAAAAATATTTTGGTATCTTCATACCATGGACATGGCAATGAACAAGGCAATATTTTTACATGGTAAAAATACATTTGTTTTTATGGAAAACACGACGTCTGTCACGTTGCTACAAGTGTGTACTACAAGTGTGTACTACAAGTGTGTACTACAAGTGTGTACTACAAGTGTGTACTTCATGTTCTTCCTGGCGGTCCAGTAAGGGTCATCACTTCCCTAAACTAACTTGTGGATGATACCAAATTTGACATACTATGGACTAGCTATAGCTCTTCTAAACTGCTGTTCTCACTAGTGCATGTATGTATCATGTAAATTGTGGTACAGGAATTGTTGCTATTTTATTAAGTGTGCCAAGGATTTTTAACCAGGACTGAAACTTCGCAGTGCATGGGTATCTCGAGGTTGATCCTACACACAGTAGCTCTTTTTAAAATATATATTATATATATATATATATATATATATATATATATATATATATATATATATATATATATATATATATATATATGTACCGTTTCGGCATAGTGGGCCTCATCAGTGTAGTGCTGATGAGCAGGATATATATATATATATATATATATATATATATATATATATATATATATATATATATATATATATTTCGATGGAACAATTATAAATCAATGTCCAACAAAGCTCATACACAAGCCTTTTTTCATTCGCATTTCTTAGGTGAAAACCATAATGGCTTAATGAATGATTGTGATATAGTCATAATTACAAAACCAACCCAGCAGAAGCAACGATTAGGGAAATGTACTGGATTAATAGACTTATGACAATGTACTCCTCGGGGTTGAACATTGAACAGGATTCTGAGGAGTATGAATAATTATGTTCGTCTGGTAGGGTATATAAGTAGGGGTTTATGTTAACGATTTTTACTTGGAAGAAGACAATAAAGTCGAAACGTCAATATGTGTTAGTGATTAACTTATTTAAATGGCTTTTTGCCAGGTGATTAACTTAATATATATATATATATATATATATATATATATATATATATATATATATATATATATATATATATATATATATATATATATATATATATATATATATATATATATATATATATATATATATATATATAACAGTGGGTCAGTGTTACGACAGTAGAACAATTACAATAACTTTACTGTTATACTGGATAGCTCATCAGTTGTAAATTGTTCTCCTTGGACGTCGTCACGTCGACAAGAACTCTCACATACGACAGAAGTGCGGACAGGCATAGATAAAAGAATTTTCCATTGGGCATCAGTGCATGGAACACTCAGTGCACTCAAATACTTGAAATACATTGCAACACTTCGATAGACAAATTAATTGCAAGGTCGTTAAAGAATAAAGGAAAGCCAAAGTACTTCTGTCGCAATACATTTCTGTACCTAATTATGTAGGCGGTGTTAATAATCAGACTCTCGTACATGCTTCGGTTAATTAACTGCGGGAATATGATTATTTTTTATCTTGTTGAAACATTACGTTCTTTTTCATCAGCTTTCGAGTTTCGATCCATGTGCCTGGATCTTCACCAGTCTAATTATTATAGCACTGATGCAGACCGGACTTAGATCGAAAGGTTTGCCGAAGAAATGAATGTCGTGTCTTCCAGAAAATAAAACAATTAAATTTATTTTTGTCATGCAAATCTACATTATACAAGGAACTTATTATACACGTTAATGGTTTATTACCATGCACGTAGCTATCAAAACATTTTGGGCAACTCATTCGAAAGAACTAAATGCTGAATGATTTTCTAGTTTCTCTTGGTTATAGGTCTAGAAATGTATATCAGTAATTCAATTTCATCTATAAAACATAGGTCCGCTGTGGCGGACATGCATCTACTGAATAGACTCAATAGTAGCACTTGGAAATAAAAGGCATTGAGCAGATAAAAGCATAGATGTGCACTCTAGCTGACCTTTGGAATTGATTTCTGGCATTTCCAGAGTCATAACATAAGTTATAAGCACAACGTGCAAACGTCGCATTGTCGACGTTTTAAAATTGTATTTCCGGTTGGGATTGCATCAAATTACGCAATGTCTGAACAAAGATATAACTTCGGCCCCGTATCTTCATTGCAATATTCTTGTTCGAATCATTACCAATAACTACTGTGTGGAATGTTTATATTTTCGAGATTGTATCTTCAAATTTGTATCTTTTAGTTTTATCACGGTATATAAAAATTTCCGATTTCTAGTCCGACTGTGAGCTAACAAAAACAATAAACTTAATATACCATGTCGCTTGACTTTCAAAGGCCATAAATCTCTACAATGTTGATAGTGACTTCAACTATTGTGAGGAATTAGTTGATATTGTTTCACTGAATCGAATGCATTGAACTAACCTAGGACTGAACCGAAGATATGAACATACAAAGTCGTCGAGAAAGAGTTCAGACAATTGTGTAATTTGATAACGGTATCCAGTCAAAACGTCCCCAGGTTAAAGCGTCCCCGACTCTGCGCAGTCTAAACGTCCCCAGGCCAAAAACCCCTAACTCTTGTGTTCAAATAAATTGAACTGCAACTAAATTATAAAAGAATAAACATGTTCACAGACATGGGAGTATGTAACTCTGAATTAATTGCTTTATTTGGCAATGAACTTATTCGCAAATAATTGTAATAGTGCCAAGATTTCAGAATGTTTTAGTGTTAGTAAATTTGTCATGATGCATACATACACTCACCAAATCACCAATATGTGAAATTTAGCAAGGAAATTTAGCCACTAAACAACATATTCACCTTATAAAATCATAACTATATCTGACCCTGGTTGAATATATCAAACCGTGGTTGATTTAGTTCCTTGATCAGATCAGAAGAACTAATCCAAAAATATTATATGTGAAAATAGTTTAAAATTACTTTAAAACTGACAGAATATCTGACATTTAGCCAACAGATTTGGCTTTATTTGGGATTTTGACATGAGTTGGGGACGTTTTGACCTGGGGACGTTTTGACTGGAAAGCTTTGATAACATGCGATCTCGCTTGACTTTCAAAGGCTACAATCGCTACAATGTTGATAATGACTAAAACTATTGTGCACTGAACCGAAGATATGAACATACAAAGTCGTCATCCTCTCGCGCAGTTATACGGCATTCTTCGTATTGCACACTGATATCGAGTTTCTGGCGCAAACGTGATTGCAGAACTTGCAGTTTACTTGAATATAAGCACAAAATGTAGATTGTAAAAATATAGATAAGAGGAAAATTAAAGTATATTCCCTAAAATAGAACACGACAAAATGCCCTTGACCTTAAGTATTTTTTTACATTTTCTTTGTTAAATAAAATTAAAAGGCTATTTCACATCCCATATATGTCGGTTGTCTGCACGCAAAAACAATTTCAATTCCTATATACTGCAGACATGATGTCTGTACCCCCAGCAATTTCGGTAACTATGTTAATCCTACAGTATTGAAATTCTTTAGAGATAGATTTGTGCTCTAAATATTTGAAAAACAGAATGAGTATAGAGTTTAAAAATATCAATCGGAAATACGAATTATCACATTCGCATTTCAAGATTTGTTTTCTGTTTTAAAGTTATTAAAAAAAGTATACTTTCTTATCTTCGTATACTATAGAATCATACAGTATACATCAGCTGGTTACTATATACTCAACTAAATTTATAAAACTAACTATTCATACTGGGTTTCGATATAGGAATAGTGGACCGTTTTTCTAGAGGTCCATGCATTAAGGAACATATCTTATTGGTTCACTGTAAAGAGGGGGGAACCTTTATCAGTTCTGAACTGTTCTCTCCAGGGATCCTGTAAGAAACATCTCTATTGATTCAATAAGAGATGGTTCAGAGGAAGTCCTTTATTGTGGATAACTGTTATCAGTTCTAAATTGTTCTCCTATATAGAGGTCCAGTAAGGACCATCCTTCAATGGTCGAACATGCAGTGTTAACTCTGCAGTGTTATACCGGCTGCAGGAGGAAATCTATAAACTAAACTAACTTTATAATAGTGAGTTTAAGATACCCCGGTTTCGGTGTACGGGTAGCATGATTTTGGTTAGCAATATTTTCGTCGATGTCTGTACCTTTACTCGTAATTAAGGTGCACATTTTTCGCATTGTATTATTGGCTATTGCAAGAAAACAGAAAAAGTATGATCGAATTACAGACGTCAGTAAAATCTAGTGAACAAGATGACACTATTCGTACCCGTACACTGACTAATGTAAGAGATGTCCGGTATAGGAGCTGTCATTCGTCATCATACACTAACAGAGGAAACTAAATCAAAATGTCTATATTTATATACACTGCAGGATAGCTCTATCAGTTCTATAAACTGTTCGCCTTGTATACAGGTCCATGCAGGAAGGGTCATCTCTTATCATCAGTGGTACTACACTGTGAACTTTATTCTTTAACCAAATTGACTTTATTAATGTAGGTGTCTATAACTTAACTCTATTAGTTCTAATCTGCATGTTCTTATATCGGTTCCGCGTTGCTGCAGAAGGAAACTTGCATGCATGTATATATGATCGTTTTCACATATGGCAGAGATGAAAGACACAGCTAAAAGGCACTTGGCATTGACATTGTGTCACCCTCTACCACACACTCAAGTAGATTGCAAAATTTCAATAAATTTGTTGCAAAATCATGAAAGCAATTTTTTTGAAAATATTTATGTGGGTGTGTTTGCATGATTGCATGCGGAAAATATAATTGGTTTTTGTGGAGACAGCACGCTTATTTTATACAAGGCTTTCGATTTGTAATTGAAGAATATTGTAGATGAAAATTATCGAGTGGAAATTGATACACATTTGTTAGATCGAATTTTCGAGATATTTCAACCTGCACAGTTTAAAACATTTATGTACAAAACTGTTAATAACATGGTTCCTAGTTACTTGTCAAGAAAATTTACTCCAATTTCTATGATACACGAACACAATTTGCGAGGCTCTAATCATAAACTTTTTGTTCCAAGACCCTTACTGGATCCTTAAAGAGAAGCTTTACTTATAGAGGGTTTACCCCGAAGATATCTTATATACACTAGATAGTGCATCTAATTATTCTGCGATTCAAAAATTGAAGCCGTGATTGCAGACTCTCCCATGAAATGAGAAGACTCGTATGTTTTCTATTTCTTAAACAGGGAACTTAAACATTAAGTTAAACCTATTCCAAATACATTTATAAACTATTCAAATGATGAACGTTATTGTTGTTTTTTAAGCGTTTATTATAGCGAGTGGGGAACTTCAACATGGCCGCCATCTATTCAAATGGGGGAAACCGCTGGAATATTCTTGGCTTCAATTTTACTAAAAGAGATGCGCTATCTAGTGTATATAAGATATCTATGGTTTACCCTATATGGAACGACATATACCCGTCGAACTCGCTGGAGCTCAATCTCTCGCTGAGTTTAAATCTAAAATTTCTCAGTAATTGTATTTTATTAGTTTCTTTGCATATGTATAGTCTGTAAGTCTTGTGGATATTTTGATGTTTATTTTTTAGAAATTAGAATAAGTTTACTAGCATAAGTACACGTCTCTATTGAAGAGCACATATTTTAACTTGTGAAATGGATCTCGTGTTCAGTTTAAATAATGGTGTCAATAAATCAAACAATCAACCTGATAAGTATTCTCTAGTTATAATCACTCTGCCTATTACCAGTGTTAAACTGTTGTATTTTAAATAAAAATGTCAATAAATCAAACAATCAACCTGGCTCTCAAAAGCCACTTGGGAGAGAATTTAAGGCCAGGGTCAAACGTCGAACTTTTCATGTGCATGCCGAACCTATATAATGTTAATGAGCTAAGTTCTTTGTTTCACTACTTCATTTGCATTAGGTTCGGCACATGAAACGTTCGACGTTTGACCGTGGCCTAAGATAATTAGTACTATTATTGTTGATTGTACTTGTTGTATTATAATAACGTCAACGCAATTTGCTTTTTTTTCTTCAATAATTATATTTTCCTGCCTTACCAGGATTTACGCACGAACGCAGATCTTCACTAGTATTTGCAGCAGTGATGACGATCTGTGATTTGTAACACATTAGCATCGCCAAGGGTTTGTTCTCAATGCCCATGCATCGAAACTTGACAATGTAGACTGCACTTCATATATCTAAACGAAGGGAAATTTTAAAAATCCGCAGAATGAGTTATGTGGAAATTCGGGCAAATGCCAGGAAAAATAAAGAAAATTCGTGCCGGTTATCAGAAAATATGTTAAATTTGGGTTATTTCATGATCATTACAATCCTCCATAAAAATTCGGGCAAACTTTCAACTGCCCCTCCCCAACCACCTGGAAAGCATCAGCCCTGTGCGCCTATATATATAGACCTGTATCATACGTCGAATTTATAATTCGTTATTAAATTCGTCAATTGGTCGACATTAAAATGGTTTCGTTTCAAACGACGAATTTAATTCGTTTCATACGATGCACTACGGTCGCATTTAATTCGTTCAATTAAATTCGTCTGAATTAAATTCGACGTTAGTGCGACAAATGAAACAGGCCTGACTTTACTAGACTCTAAAAAATTCTTCACTGCAAGCGGACAAGCTCAAATCTCGTTGATATATACACACAATGAACGCAGGAAAAAGACAAACCATAAATCCACGCGGAGTGATTATAACTAGAGAATATACTTATGATTTATATGTGGTTTACAGGTATAAACTATTATAATATGACCGTTGAGAAAGATCGTGACTCTTTTTTTACGAGCATATGCAAACCACAATCATGGCAAAAATTCCGTGGACACTGAGGTGTAAACCAAATTATTACTGTTAGTCTTGAAATGTATTTCGCAAAACTTTCACCTAACCAATGTATAAGCTTTCAACATTGAACCGGGGGGGGGGAAGTTAAACATTGCTGTTTTGCACGTATATATATATATATATATATATATATATATATATATATATATATATATATATATATATATATATATATATATATATATATATATATATATATTGGCCAAGGATGATATTTCCATTTCCGCGCGCGCTGTCCAAAATAATTTTTGCCAGAATTGTAGGCTTAAGAGCTTTTTAGCAGTCTGAAGTGATTAGAATCAAATATAGACAACTCCGGATATGAGGTAGTATTCTGCCATATGCATGGTTGACTCTGCTAAGAGGATAGGATGATTGCGACCGAGAAAACAGAAAGTTATTCGCTTTTCATATATGATATAGCCTTAACATGCATGCATGCAGGAACAAAAGCAGAGAACACCTTGTAGAATAAGGTGTTTAACCATGACCAGAAATCACAGACATGACTATTCTAGCTACTTCTTTATACCAATTTGCATATAATCGATGCATATAACCCGTTGAAATATGGCTTCTGCAGCAAACACCTTGTAGAATAAGGTGTTTAACCATGACCAGAAATCACAGACATGACTATTCTAGCTACTTCTTGATACCATTTTGCATATAATCGATGCATATAACCCGTTGAAATATGGCTTCTGCAGCAAACAGTAAATTATATTTCTTTCGATGTTTAATAACAGAATGCGCACTTGGAAAACCTACTGCTCTATAAATGCCGTTCTTTCAACTTAAGCTGTTGCTCATAATCTAAACTATTATTTTTTTTATATAGCTATGTAAATAGTGTTCTAGACTTGTCTTTAATGTTTGTCTACTTATTGTTTTGTATCAGGTTGGTCTTCACATGGGACTCATGTCCTGTTCACCATACCTTCAATCATTGTTATAATTTTTATGATTGTAAAGTTAATAAATAAATAAATATAAATAAATAAATAAACTTGCATAAACTCGTATAATGTCGTAAAAATAAAGTCGCAATCTTTCTCAAAGGCCAGTTTATAATAGTTTTTACCTGTAAACCACATATAAATAATAGTATTCTCTAGTTATAATCAATCTGCCTATTACCAGTGTTAACTCCTTTTAAACTGTTGTATTTCAGCTGTCGAGAAAGATCCTGACTCAATCTTTACGACCATTTTTATACGATCATATGGAAACCAGGCTATATTTAGAGTTAAATAGACAAATGTCGAAAAAACTAACCACTGTACAAATATTGAAATGCAGAATAGGCATTAACTGAAATCTGGCGGCCAACATTACACTAAATACGTCGACAGACTTTATTTTGCAGCCAGCGATTGAGGCAAGTTGCGACCTACTTTATTCTCAGATTTTGCGTTTTACAATTGAAATTCACTGTTTATACAGTTGAAGCCATATTTCAACGTGGTATGCAAATTACGAAAGAATTTGAATAACTAATAAGCAAGGGTGGGTAGTAGCGAAGTAGTTGTAGTTCGCTACTGTAGCGAACTACAATTTTCAAGTAGCCAGTAGTTTTTGACTACTTTTTTAAAACTGTAGCTGTAGTTATAGCGAACTACATTTTATCTAAAAGTAGCCAAGTAGTTGACTACTTTTCAAACAGCAAATCGCTACTTTTTAAAATTGTTAGCAACTTGATAGAATAGCATGATATTGAGACACGGTTTGCTTAAAATCAATCCTCAATAGTCAATTATTTGCACTCCCGAACAGTCTACGTAGTGCTTACAAAAATATTGCTTTGTGTTTACTGTTGCTATACTCGTAAGTCGATTTGTTATAGGTTATACATTACAGCCTGAGTTAGTAGATGCTTCAAATACAGTAAAACTAAAAAATATAGAGTAGCGAAATAGTTCGCTACATTTTTTAAGCAATAGCTGCAGTCAGTAGCGAACTACCTTTGTTCAAAAGTATAGCAGTAGTTGTAGCTGACTACATATTTTTGAAGTAGCTGTAGTTATAGCGAACTACAAAAATGTTGTAGTCAACCCATTCTTGCTAATAAGCCATGTCCGTAGTTTCTGGCCATGAAACTAGCTTTATGCATGGCTTTTACGTGATTGCCATGCCATGGATCTTACGGCAAAATATTTTACCCGCTTGTAATGTCATATTGTTTGCATGTATTCATTTAGTACATATATACTGTATCTGCAAACAAACTAAAATATCTCGTGAACGAAAAGAGTCGATGGACGATGCATGAAGCATGTAAAATAGGTTATATATTCGTGCATGGTTTTTTCACTAACCAAAACATGTATATATAGATTATAGGTTATTTTATACAGTTACACAAGTTGTTTCTATACTTTAAATGCAGACTTGAATTTCGTTGCCATTTACATTTTCTTTTAAATAAACTTAAGTAAACTACTATATATCATTAAGGCTTCGTAGACATTAGGGCGCTATCGAACATTCGAATTATTAGATAAAAAGAGATAAAAAGGTACAATTGCTGTATATTTAACAAATATAAAACATTTTCCGTGTTGATATACACACAATTTCGAGTTTTCCCAATTTCCACGAGTGTTGATATAACTGTATATCAATACGAAAAAATGTTTTATATTTGTTTTATAATATAGCGCAAAGAAACATAAAGAAAGAAATTTCCCGACCTTTCCGTGTTGACAATGAGTTATATCAACACGGCTCTTAGCGAATCAGCGTTCAGAATTTACAAATGCTATATTATAATTCCCTTTTGAAGATATTTCGGTATTTTGTCAAGTGTCGTTGAATGGTCTTTGCATGGTAGGTATATGCAGGTAGGTATATGTCGGGAAAAGCAAATTTGATGACAGATTGATGACGTATCGATGTAATGCATTGCGAGCATAGGGCGAAAGTCGGTTATCTACGGTTAGTTCCGCTGTTGTCCATAAATGGTTTTGCATGTAAATAACACGAGTACTCAATAAATGGTTTTGTAAATAACACGAATACTCAATAAAATGGTTTTGTCAATAACACGAGCGGAGTTCAAAACTAGTTAACAGCAATGCCAATGGACGTTACCGTCTATCTATTGAAGTAATTCCAGAGAACATCGTCTTTCTAGCAGTAGTTTCTAAGCTGGGAATTGAATGTAGTTCATCCGACCACCTTTAAACCTAAGTTACATATACTATAACTTACATTAGATAAACATTTTGTATTATTTCTTTATATATGGCAGGTTATTGATTAGTGATAATTTCATTTCATTCGATTCTAGAACCCGCTTTGTATGTAATTTCGAGTAGCTATAATTGGCTCTTACAGGTACTAGAGCTCTGAACTTTTCAAGCTTGAAATTCAGGTTTTGGATAATTTCAAATCGTTAGTACAAAACCTTTCTTTTCATTATAAACTCTATAATATATTTAACAGCTAGCGCGATCCATAGTCATACATGCATGCAACCTCGTCCCTAGGGCCTTCGTGCTGAGGAGGCCTCCGCGCCTCCGAAGCACGAAGGCCCTGGGGACGAGGTTGACATGCATGGATAGAAATTCTATTGATAAAAATATTTTACTGTTATAATCGGTCAACTGAAATCGTGACCCTATAAACTCGGGGTTTTTTTCCTAACCTTCCAAATATTAAAAGGTTATATATATCCTATTGAGCTTCGCTGAGAATATTTTACCAAACCAACTCGAGTATCAACAGAAGCTTCAAACTTTTCAAGTTTTTGGTCACTTTAAATCTTAATAATAGCTTTTCTTTTTGTTTCTAATTTGTTTAATACATTAATACGTTATCCGTCTCGCGCAAGGCTATATTCACATGACATAAACTACTAGTATTTACATTCAAAGGAATCTAGAGCTATAGCAATATTTATGCAAATTTAATACTCTTGTGGGTTTTTATTTATAAACCCATGCACTCACCCACAACTGAACTTCTCAACAAGCTAGGTACATATAGGCACAAATTAACAGCTTAGCCTATTAAGTTCCACTGCACCAGCTAGTACTGGGGCTATGGTGGCGTGCTGATTGCACCACCGACTTTGGTAGTGCAATTGTCAGAGCAAGGACTTTTTACCTCTGAGATTGTTGGTTCAATTCTCACCACTTCAATGACACTTATGTGAAAAGAGTCATGCAGTCAACACTCTGACAAAAGTTGTGGGTTTTCTCCGGGAACTCCAGTTTTCTACAAAGGGAATGTTGACAGGGTGGCTTGGGATTACCCTCTAACTCACCCTCAATAAGGTGGCACCAGAGGCACCCTCAGACAGCCTTTTACTCAATCAAATTGTGCTATGTTGAACTGTACCAGCTACAGAGAAAATATACATTTCAGGGGTTGCAAATATAATATTATATCTATATTCATATCACATGTAGTTGAAGATCTTTTGGAATTCAAGAACATCAGTGACAAATGTCAAACTGCACACAATACACTGAAAAACAAAAATATTCAAATCACTTCATGGCAAATTTAATATACATGTATCAAGCAGTAGTCATAGTAGTGACAGCACTACTGGGCTCTGTACAGGCGCGGACCAGTGGTTTTGTTGACTGATGCACTAAACCTCGCATTTGTAGGGGGGTCCGGGGGAATCCTCCCCCGGGAAATTTTGAAATCTAGGACCTCGGAAATGCGATTTCCTGCGTTCAGAGGGAGCTTTTCTTCGAAGTTCACACATCAAAATCGAAACGTAATTTGCTGGATTTTCGGGGAAAAAACGTAAAAAATCGGTTTATACAGTGAGAACAACATAATCATGTGAGTTTTAAAATAAATTGAAAACATTTTTACGCGGAGTTTTATCAGATCGAAACTTGACTGGCCTTATTTATTTGATCCTATTTGAGTGAGGATTATAGAGTAGCAAAGTTGTAGCTATAATTTACAATTTTACATACAAGTGTACACTACTTACATGTACACAACATACTGATAGAATAATTGAAAGCAAAAGCACAGATATTTTTTCTGTGTAAAATATGGTGCAAATGACATGAAAAGCTGATCAGGGTTGTGTTTCTTATGCAAAATAGATAAGAATACTTCAAGCAAACTATTATATTCATTGCCAATGATATCACTTCCTGTAACTTATCACTTCCTGTTACCAGTTAACACCAATCAATATAACAATGTTCCAGGTCAAATACCTTCCAGCAGCACCACCATGACATAAATTCCAGTTAAATTATTTTAATAATTCAGGATTAATTCCAGGGCAACTTTGAGTTACTGTATATGAAGGCCCTCTCTGGAGCTAGTCACTCTAATATTTATGGATGCATTTATATCCAACATTTTGACAAATGCAGTTTGAATTTTTAAATACTGTAAGATTATCAAAGTATTCAAGGATGTTAGGTAATAGTTTTCATTGTTGCTGAGCAGTTAATAATAAAAATAAACAATTATTGAAACTATTTGCAGAAAATAGATTATTCTACTGTATTTGAAGTCTGGATATCTACAATACATTGACCAATATATCTCCACAGATTTTGCATTGAATCCCAAATTACAATACATTCAGGAGTGTCTAGGACTACTGTATGTATCCAAAACTGCTGTTTCAAGATATTAAAGATAGACAGGGAGAAGTGCAGTTATGGACTTGGTAGCTATCTGATTGAATGAGCAGGATTGACAAGCTTCAGTAACAGTGGCAGTAACACTTCAGTAACAGTGTATATATATATATATATATATATATATATATATATATATCTGTGAAAAATGTTTTAAATTTAGGCAAATCGTTCGACTTTTATGGCGTTTTAAATTTAGCTTTCGATGGCCCGGCGCAATCGTATTTTGTGACCACAAAGAGCCTGGGTCTAGCCCGTTTTCTGACGTCATGGAAGGTAGTCGACATTTATCTTTGATCAGCTGGGTATAATTCCGTATATAGAGGATATTATACGGCGGCGAAGATATATATGACTTTTATCTTCGAGTGTGAAAAACAATATTTTACGAACGAACGTAAGCCACCATGTAATGTTCTGTTTATTATATAGTCCCAAGCAAAAAATTGTGAAATTTCATGCTCAAAAGCAAATTGGAAAAGGTCACGTGATCGATATCTATCACACTGTGTATTTTTCAGTATCTCACTCACTACTATATAATAAAGTGTTATGTTGAACTTACGTTTTTTGCTGTTCTAAATTTTTGAAATTGCTGGCTAAACGTAACTGTGAAAACGGCATACAATGCCGAATTTTTTACTGAAGCCAACACCCTGAAATCGTTTGATAATTCGACTGCGCTTAAAGGGATGCAGCAATATATTTTTTATTATTTCATTTTAAAGAACTTTTAAAATTATATGTTGATCTCCTTTACCGATTTTGCGTAACTTTATTATTTCTTGAAATATTTTGGCTTAAAATAATTTGCTGTCCGTCATCTTGGATTAATTTTCTCATTATCGGTTATTTTAGTGACGTCATAAGCAGGGTTAGCCATATAAAACTACATCTAAATGACCAAATAACATTAAGTCTTGTTTGAAAAGTCGTCAGGCAGTTTTTTATTTCAAATAGTTACTGAAGTATATGATTTTGGGCTCATAATAACCAATTGCTCTATGGATAAAACTCTTGCGTGACCCGGCTTATGATGTCACATGCATATCCGCCAAAATCCAAGATGGCGGAAAGCTCGCTGATTTGTAATTTTTTCTGTTCAAATATCTCAAGAAATAATAAAGTTACGCAAAATCGGTCAAAGAGATTTACATATAATTTTAATTAATTAAAAGTTCTTCCAAATGAAATAATAAAAAAATATATTGCCGTATCCCTTTAACAGTGAGAAGAAACGTAGGATGACAGCATAAATACTAGACTGTGAGCGGTCCCTCCTTTCTACAGGTTTAGCTTCGCGGGCGTACAAGGAGAAAGAGGGTCTGCCGACAACAAATCAAGAAACGAAGTACGCCCACTTTTCGCTCTTATCAAGTTGGCTCCGCCTTTGCATAAACATTACTTATATCCAATTACATCTATCCAATAGGAACCGTTAATGCCATGTTTATTTATAAAATCAACAATCAGTCTGGAAATTATTTATAGCATAATTACTACATATCAGATTTGATTGCCAGGCACATCGATTTCGACCAATGGGAATTTTGCGTTGTGTGGGCAACGCGCATTTCGTTTCTTGATGTGTTGTCGGCAGGCCTTCCTTTCTCCCGAGGGGACTGCTCGTGGTCTACACAAATACTATCAAACTACTTGGGCTGGTAATTTCCCAGAATTTGTCGATCACAAGCTTACCATATCTTCTTGTTTTTCCCACTCTTGGTAATATGCACCTTCTTTTTCCCTCTGCATCATCTCCTAAACGTTTTATATTTGTACTCATTAGGAATGTCACGATTGTCTGGTGGGGAGAGCTTACACTAGGATTAGTATTTCCCCCTCTTCAAAAGCTAACAACATACCCTTTCCTCGTCTCTGGCCATTCTTTCTTGCTCTCGTTCCTGAAAATGTGGAATAAAACTATAAAAGTGGTGCATGTGTACATGTGCAACATAGTATTAAAAATTGCAAAGACGATAGCAGAAGTTTTAACTTTAAAAATAGCATTTGTTATCATTGTAACCTGTCGTCTTCTCTTGACACTTGCTAGTTCCCTCTGAAAAATATAAGGTACAATTCATCAGGACTAAAATTTTGCCAAAATGAAAATTTAGAGACTTTGCAAAGAATTTAGTGACATTGTACTTCCATTACCTTCATTTCTTCACGTTTCACTTGATTTCTTCTGACTTTCTCTGCTTCGCTCAAATGAGTCGTTCCTTCTTTCTCATGTTTCTATAATAAAAAAGCCAACACATTATTTGCATTACAAAATTTGCAATAAACGCCGCCCTCGAATAAACGCCGCACCTTGAGCGCCAAAAATTTAATAAACGCCGCGGCGTTTATTCGAATAATTCAGTGGTGATTCAATAAAAATTCTCTTGGTGAGTAAATCATCTGGCATTAGACAGAGTAAAATAATAAAGCAGGGCACAGTGGAATTAGGCGTAAAAAACGACCCTATTTTTTTCTGCCGACCCTATTATTTTTTCAACGCGATTGACCTATCGACCCTATTTTCTCCAGGTGGTTGCGGGCTGCTCATACAGCGTGCCAAAATGGCGTCTGTTGTCACACTAATTATTGAACCAAATTGCCTAAATCCGTCCATAGGAACGACGCATCTCTAGTTAATATTGATGTCGGGACTCTACTGCAAATCGCCCAGCAAAAACCCGCCAAAACCATGAAAAAAATATTCCAAAAAAAATTTTATTTCCGACCTACCGACCCTAATTTTTTCATGATATGAAACCGGAACCACAGGTATTTTTTTTACGCCTTGACATATTGCCACTTAAATTGTTAAACAGGCTTAGAAGTTAACTTTTCAAACCTTGTGCCAAATAAAAGTTTCCAGTAAATGTGTGTCACCATAGGGATTATCTGTGTTTGTGTAGTTCTAGAAATGTAATCGGAAAACGATGCTTACTGAGATCTAATCCATATACTTAAAACGTTATAAGACTGAAATAATAAAATTAAATTCTATTTACCAATTCCTCATCATCCCATCCCATTTCTTTTCGTTTCTTGATCTCTTTTGCTTGCTGTTAAACATTATCAATAATTTCTAAATTATTATACCAGTGGCGTAGCCAGCCCGATAATTTAGTCCCGCTATGCAAATTCAAAATTATTATCATTAATTTATTTATAGAAATTGATTGTTTTCACAGTCAAGCTTTTAGCCAGGGTCCTAAAAGAGGGCGTCCAATTTTGGTACAACGATACATCTACAGTAAAGGGGGGGGGGGGGGGGGTCTTCATGTTACACATTATATGGTACATCTACATAGTGATGAGGTCGAAAACGTTCCTTTTCATATGTTACGTTTTCCTCTTCATATGCTGCTGTTCCAAGCTCGTTCGAAATTTTTCAAACACACTTGGCTTGGTGAGTTTGTGCCGCTATGCTTCTTTACTTAACTACAACATTTTCATTCAGCCAGGTACACCATCAAATTGATCAAAATGTCAAATGTATAATAATAATGAGAATTGAAGCTATTTCGTTTCAGATATATTAATATACTTAGGGAAATAATTGAAAATAATTTCCCTTTTCCCCCAGAATTTGGGCGTCCATTTTTTGTTCTATGAGTGTCCCAGGACGCCTGGACGCCCTTCTGGCCAAAAGCCTGTTCACAGTCAATGAACACGAAAATATTTGCATAGCGGGACTAAATCGTCGGGCTGGCTACGCTATACTGACTATATCATAATATTATCAACCTTCTTTGCCAATCTTCTTGCACGTTTTTCTTCTGGCGTTTCTAAAGCTTTCTTCAGTTCCTTCTCTTTTCTACACAAATGATATATATATATATATATATATAAACGAGTATATGTTTATGACATTCAGTATATATTTCATAATTTCCAGTCTTAAATCCGTCTGACCGTGTAGCTCAGTTGGTAGAGCGTCGATCTAGTAATTCGAAGGTCGCGGGTTCAAGACCCAGCCGCGGCAGACTTTATCTTTCTGCTTACGCTGGGTATGGAAATTATATAATACACACTCGAGAACATTTTCACCTTAATATATATAAATATATATGCCTTTGTGCGTGAAACTCGAGTAACTTTTATCATAAATAGGTTTAGGTTTTATTAAATTATCTTCAGATATCATGTCTTAGTCTACACCAATAATAGTTTTGCTCTGCAAAATCTTAC
>CACRXK020005182.1:0-28968 GCA_902702795.2 Paramuricea clavata
GGCGGACATTTCATTTCTTTCGATTAAAATATTTGTAGAAGTAAGCAAGATATGAAAAAACGGTAAAAGAGTTTTATATATGGTTTTAAATGTTCTTTCAAACGAGAAAATAAAAAAATATATTGCCATTTCCCTTTAATGCAAGCTGACATGTACACTAGCTGGTATCAAATAAAATCGCAGCGAATATTATCGTTATTAAGCTAGCGCACAGTTATAGCTATTTTTAAGTTAGTTTATAATAGTCTTAATACTTTATGTGGAGTTTTTATACTTCATCTGTTAAGAATCGAAAGCAGTAATATAAAAAAACTCATTTTAAAATAATCCATGAAGGAAATTAAAAAGAAGTGAATGTTTAATCAATGTGTGTAAATTAGATAAAGATTTGTCCTGATTTACATAAACTTCAGCTTCGATTTTCTGATTTTTCTCGGATTAGCCAATGTTTATTTTCAAAATTACTTCGCCAGTGATCTCATAAGGTGGATCGTTCTTTGAGTACGTTATAACATCGCATCCGATGTTTATCTGATATACAAATTCTCGCCTTCGGCTCGAGTTGTATATCAGATAAAGATCGGCTGCTAATGTTTTAACTATAGTACCTAAAAAAGGTTATTTCTTGGTTGACCAAGAAATTTGTACCAAAGTGATTTAAGTGATTCTGATATTGTTATATATTAACTTCTTATTGACCGAGCGCGAGGTCTTTACAGAGAAATATCGGACCGAAGTCTTTTTTGTACAGACCGAGCCCATAGGGCGAGATTTGTTAAAAAAGACCGAAGTCCGATATTTCTCTGTAAAGACCGAGCAAGCGAAGTTAATAAAAAGTTTATTATATGGCATTTATAGGTATTTAAAATCGAAACAAACAAGAAATGCATGATTTGAAATGCGTATTAGTAGCTAGCGTGGTACCACGTTGGTCGGAGAAAACAAAAATTACCAACGTATCCCTTCCTTTCAACTTAAAACCATTGCAGACATTTAATTGATAACAAATTAAATTATAATTTTCAAATATTCAATTAGTTTTGATCGAAAACTCGATTAAATATCAGCTCGATCAATATCAATATCAATATCTATACCTATACCAATATCAATATTATCAGCTCGATCCCAACTGAGTATGTGAAAAGAGATGTGATTTGCCTGGCCCTGCCGTTTAAAGATCAGAAGTCGTCTGATATCGTGCGAAGACAACTCGCAGGCCTTGGTTCGGTGATTGGTAGAGCATTAGAGCCAGTATTTAAAAGTAGGAAGATCAAAGACGAAGTTAAAGTTCACGAGATGAAACCACCAATTGTAAATCATCAACGCGTTGCATACAGATATAAATGTGATCTGTGCGATGCAGATTATGTTGGCTATACTAGTCGACACTTACATCAGCGCATTGATGAGCACAAGCGGTCGCTATAGGGAAGCATATGAGAGAATATCACAAAGAGGATGCGTCGAGAATTGAAGGTTGCTTTTCAATTCTTCGAAAATGCCAAGGAAAGTATGAGTGTCTTCTATACGAAATGATGTATATTAAGGAACTATCGCCGTCCTTGAACACTCATTCAGACTCGATTCGTTCAAAACTTTATACTTAGTCCTATAATTTTTGGGCTTAATGTTTGTTTTGTTTAGTATGTTTGTTTGTTGGCTTTTTTTTGTGTTCATGTTTGATACATTTATGTAAGACAGAAATATGTTTAATCTGTTTTATGTTTTTAATATAATTTATTACGTAATATAAATTTAAATTTTGCATGCTTACGCAATAATTTGCTAACGTGACACGAACGGTTTATTAAAATCAACGCAATACATGTAATTACTATAACTTGAAAATGATGCACGCTGAATCATCGAAACGTCGTTTAATTTAATAAATGTAATATCGCTATCATTTGTTTCAAAATTATTTTCAATTAGTTTTGCTGGGGTTTTTTTAAAGGCCTACTCTGGGACCTTAACTCGCCTTAACTCGCCCTAACTCGCCTTATCTCGCAATAGAAATTGATCGAATTTTGCTTAACTCGCACAATCTCGCCTTATCTCGCAATGAGAAGTGGACAGAATTTTGCTTAACTCGCCTAAACTCGCCCTATTTTGCAATAAAAACCGGCACAGTTTCACGTCAGTAAAACACAAATACTGTCAATCAAATTTCTTTAGACTCACAATACTCACTTATATATTCTATGAGTTTGGCATTGCAACTGACATCAACATACAAGTATGTAAGCCTGATTATCTGAAATGTTATCATATTTTTAATTTACTACATTCTCTGTAATGCCATAAAGCTGTATTGATCAAATAATTCCACCAACTACTCTACTTTAATACATTAAGCAGGCCTTAGCAGGCATACTGTATACAGTAATACCCAGTATTTAATAAATCACAGTGAAAATAATTGAACTGAACATAATAACAGAACCCAAACTGCCAAGTATGGTTGAAAATTAATATTCCCATATATACTAATATACAGATCACTTATCTATTCTATTTCAACTATACAATGATATCAAAACATCAAAAGTACTTGCTTAGCTTTTATGCAGCTATCACATGACTATCAAATTTTACTAAAATACTGTTATACTTATAGTATAAAAGATCTCTGTGATATCAACAGCTGAAACTGCAAAGTTATTCGTTGAACTGTTTTTATATACAACCGGCAACAGAGCTACTGAACCAACGATACGCGCAGAATTTTAGGAGAAATATTTTAATACACAATCACATTCACAAAATGCGTGAAAATATAGATTTACAGTAAAAGCAAAGTTAAAGGTGAATATTGTAGTAAACATACCGTGCTTGCCTGTCTGTGACCAACATTAAATTTAGTAGAAACAATCTGTAGTGACAAGGCTTTTTGAATCTCATTTTAATATACATAATGAATGACAAAAAACTTTAAAATGTCGATGCATATCCCGCCATATTGCGTTTGCGGAATCGAATGATTCTGACTTATAGACTGCGTAGACCCCCCCCCCGACCGCAGAGGAATTACGCGATGATGGGAAGGAAGATTCCGTTTGACAGGGGGGCGAGATGCTGTCTGGGAACAGATATTGAAAATATTGCTCCCTTCAGCGGAAAAATTACAATCTGCTTGCAATACTTAGTGTTAGTGTTAATGAGAGGCAGTGAATTCTGAATATAAAAGCTTGATAGGAAATAGGAATTATATATTATTAAACAATAATACAGTTTTATACAGAGGAATCATTGCATTTACATTCATTTACGTTTCCAAAGCAAGTAAGTTGGGCATTAATTTTAGTATTATGACCGTTGGTTATCATTTAATATATTGTGGTTCGAAATTTCGTTAATTAAAATAGTTACTAGAAAATACATGCATGCAGAAACCCTCGCCTTGCTGACAAAACCATTATATTTTCCGAACGTGAAGTATTTTAAGTAGTTGTCATGGTAACACGATAATTTTTTAAGAATATTTTTACAAATGAAAAATCCCCTATAAATATCACTTTTAATTACAAAATTATCAATTTCCTAAACATATATATATGTTAGGTATGTTATTATACGTAATATAAGCTTGAATTTAAGGTAAAATTCAACCACAAACGCTTCGCAAAACCGGTTTTAAAATGTTCTTTTACTATAGAACTAAACTGCCTTTATCAATATAAACTTTGAGTTCGAAATAAAATGATTCCAAATTCTGCCATGCAAATAACTTTGCTTAGTATAATAAAAAGTGTAATCAATAAAGAAACACTGAAATAATACGCTGTCTTGTTTCATATTTATACACAACGATCGGCTTTTAAAGTAATTACAGTAGGTATGTTATTATACGTAATATAAGCTTCAATTTAAGGTAAAATTCAACCACAAACGCTTCGCAAAACGTTTGAAAGTGTTCTTTTAATATAGAACTAAACTACCTTTATCGATAAACTTTGAGTTCGAAATAAAATGATTCCAAATTCTCCCATGTAAATAACTTTGCTTAGTATAATAAAAAGTGTAATCAACAAAGAAACACTGAAATAATACGCTGTCTTGTTTCTTTCATATTTTATATACGCAACGATCGGCTTTTAAAATAATTACAGCCGAGATTACAGTATATTCACTCTAAAAAAAGGTGTGTTAATTTAACACACCTTTTTGTCCAAATTTTAACACACCTTAAGGTGGGTTTTAAAACACACCTTAAGGTGTGTTTAACACAGCTTTTGGCGTGTTTTGTAACACAGCTTAAGGTGTGTTAAACACACCTTAAGGTGTGTTCTAAAACCCACCTGAAGGTGTGTTTTCGGCTTGTCCAGATTTTAACACACCTTAAGGTGTGTTTTGTATAAAGGTGTGTTTTTGAACACACCATGGCGTGTTTTCGTACACACCATGGCGTGTTTTCATACACACCATGGCGTGTTTTCATACACACCATGGCGTGTTTTAAAACACACCTAAAGCTGTGCTGTATAACACACCATTCAGGTCTGGAATGTTTACAGCACGTTGTAAGGTGTGTTTCATATCACACTAAGGTGTGTTACATAACACACCTACAAAAGATGCTATAATAACACAGCAAACCTAAGGAGGTGTATTAGAAAACACATCTAGATATTCTTATTAAAAGTAAAATGACATTAGAGACATGCGAGAGTTTATCCATGACAAAATATTTATTTGACACTGACTAAATTACATTTTACATAGTTGACTATGTACTTTTACTATACTTTACTAAACCTAACTGTAACAGACAACTTCTCATTCTGATGCAGTGTTCTGGCAATTAGAGTAATGGAGTACTATATTAATTGTCTCGTACTTTACAGCCATGCAATTGTCAAAATATTGCAAGCCCACATCTTCCACAATCAGAATACCTGTCATATGAAACACTGTAACTGATAACTTGCATCCAATCATTCCATCTTTGTATCATTTTCTTTATCGCTCGGTGAACCACAAACTTTGAATCACATAGCCAAGTTTAACCATATTTACAGGTAGTCGTATCAATCCAACATACAAGCCTGTGTCAAGATAAGTAAAAAATTAATATACAATGGGACAATCTAACAGCTTAAGTTTATATATAACATATGTAATGAAGTCATTTAACCCACTAGCACGCAGGACTCTCTTTTTGATGACTAAAATTGTCCGGCGTTTGACAGAGTAAAATAACAAAGGCGGGTCCATTTGGGTGCATTTCGGCCTAATGGGTTATCAAGGCACATTGGCAGATAGTTTGGATAACCATTAGTGAGCAGGACACTGCTCTTGAGGAGTAAAATTGTCTGGCATTTCACAAAGTAAAATGTCTGGTGTTAGTTAAGTGCAACATAACAAAGTAGGGTGCACTTGGGCACATTGCTGCTCAAAGGGTTAACAATAAAAGGGTGCATATAGTAGCTAAGTATATTGAATATCAATATACAGTCATTTAACAAGTTAATTTGTTTGGCATTTCAAGACATAGGATGCAATGGACTGATACTGTATCTGGCCGGATACTAAGATTTTAATGCATTATCTGGTATCCGGCTACCCAATGCCGGATATTATTCATATAGGGTTCAGGCCTTCTTTTCAGGTTAGAAAATGATTTGATAAGGTTATCATATCATGATCATTGAAGTAAAAATATGATAAATATGATCAGTATTTTCAATGCTTGTTTGTACAGTAAATGGGGATTTGAACTTTTAACTGATGTAAACGAGGCTTTTGTTACCAATGATGCATGTTTGCTACCAACGATGCAGGTTTGCTACCAATGATGCAGGTTTACTAGTTTTAGACTGTTTACTTTTTAACCAAATAAAATTATTACCAGTACTTAACCTTAAATGATGCCTGAACCTTATATAATTATTTGAATAATACCCTTAATCGGGCTGGATATTTTTCAGCCATCCAGCATATCCTGTATCTGGCTGGATAGCAGAAATACTCTGTCCTGCACACCCCTAGAAAGAACCGAAAGCAGGCAACATTTAAGAGGAAATTGTTTCTTCTGTGTTAATAGGTGTTAAAATGAGTCCATGCAGTCGATAAGTAAAATTGTCTAGCATGAGACGTCACAGTTCAATATTAAAGGACTTAAAGTAGGGAGTGTTAGGGAAAATTGCATCTAAATATGTCAACATGAAACATGGGCAAAATCTAGCTACACACACATTAACTTGTCCGGCATTAGGAAAGGTGACATAATTTAAGAAAGTGCTGAAAACTGGGTTAATTGGAGTGAATTGGGTTGTTACATATATTACTAAGCAGATCATGTGGGTGGTGTAGCTAGCTAAATGTATTCATGAGTTTGAACAAACAAACAAACAAACTAAGGACTTTAACTGTTTCCAATTAGGGAGATGTCCATATTCAAGTTGCCACACAAAACATCAAATTGACATTTTATCTAAGCCGATCTATCCATCCTTGAAAACTTCAAGCATGACATACAAAGAAACTTGGAATTTAACCCCCCCCCCCTACCCCATTCCATTGATGTCTTAATTAGTACATCTTACTATTATCAGTCTCAGAAGATTCTACTCTTAGACTCCCTCCCCCTCTGGATGACTAAAATGTCCTTTGCATCTAAAAGGGTTACAGTAAATATGAAATGTGACCCTCTGATGTTAGGCATAGTAAAATCATGAAGTACTGAAAGCAGTCTGGCTTTTATCTTAATAATGTGTTAACACAAAATGTGGGCAGACAATCTAGTTTCAATGAAAGGTTAAAACCTTTTAAGTCCAACACACTCCCCATTGACAAACAAAATCACCATGCAGGGGTTGATTGTTCGAAAGCCGATAAGTTAACCTTAGATTAAGCAAAGTTCCTAACAGTTTGTTTATAAATTTGGAAATATTTCTTTAGACATCTTGTCTGGATCAGTACCATTGATAGGAGTTTTCTTTTCATAATTTTAAAACAAAAAGATACTGTATGTAGAAATACATAAATTTTAACTACGGGTTAGGGTTAATCCAGCTATGCAGGCCTTAAAATATCGGTCGGTCATGGACATTGTCCGACCCATTAGTGAAATTGTCCGACGTAGAGAGGAAACCACCAGACATTCTGTCCGACCAAAGTGAAATTGAGGTTTATTGTTTGTCCGACCTGAGTGTATTGGTGTCCGACAGAACTGTAGCTTTGTCCAACGTAAATCAAAATGTACCCTATCCCAGGACTAGAGGCTTGTATGTTAAATGGAAAATCAGAGTACTATAGACCTTATTCATAAATCGTGATGAGGCTTCTATCCTAGGAAACAGGGAAAACGCGGGGAAGCTCTGCAGCTTAATGGGTTAAATTAGGGTATGTAAGTGCTAATGGTAACTGAGACATGCACACACAGTCTGTTAATCCATCACAACATCACATCTTAATGGGTTCATGGAATACCGTAAATCTCGGACTATAAACCCTGGGCTATATATTTGGTGGGCTTATACAAAGGGGGGGGTTACAGTATATAGGAGGGATAGAGCTTATACATGGACATTCAATCTTTTGTGTTAGTATAATAAACAAGTCAGTCATAAACAGGAAAATAAACACATAGTAATAATGCACTTTGATTAATTAACGACGTTTTGTCGTTGACTTAAGCTATAAAGACAATGTTTTTAAATATTGTTCTCTGATATATTAACCCATTGAGCCACAACGCGCCCCAGTGCGCTCTACTTTTTTTTCACTTGTCTAACGCCAAACGATTTTGCTCGTCAATGGGGAAACTCTGCAGCTTAATGGGTTGACCAAAAAATTTGACAATGTCTCTGGTAAACCCATCAAGCCGCAATGCGCCCCAGTGTGCCTTACCTATTTTTTTACTTGTCTTATGCCAGACAATTTTACTTGTCAATGGGGAAGCTCCACAGCTTAATTAAAAGACAATGTCAATGTTGAATAACATAGTGGGCTACTGGGCTTATACGGGTGGAGGGGCTGAGTTGTATAGGTTTTCATTGACTGGTGCATAACACCTCTAACAGTGAAATAGATTTTTTCATTGATTGAAGAATTTGGACATAAAAAACCTAGATATATAAAAATTAGAAACTTATGAAAGTAGCAGTTGATTTGAAACAAGTGGTTACATTTTCTCAAACCATGTTTAGCTGGGACATGTGTAGTTGAGCATATGATGATTGAGTAGATGCCAAGCTATATTTATACTTTATACCAGAAACATTGTTATCTGGTAGTCTGTCATATATTCATATACACAAATATTAGTTGCCCTTTATACAATAAACATAATTTAATATAAAGTCAAATGTAAGCCTTCTATAAAACTAATATATCATCTTTTTAATTCAAATATTGTCGCGGCAAATTCAAATTTTAAACATGAACACATTTTCAAAATTCATGAATGAAGATAGCGAATATTTACTTTCAAAACTGCTCCATTATACATATAACATAACAATATGCTTACCTGAATGTTATTCAGTCATGCTCGCTGTTACCTCTTCGTTCAAATCATTCGTCGTCGCTTAAAAAAAGCGAATTTTTCGAACCATAAATTCAGAATGAAGGCTTGAAAAATATGGCGTAATGGCGGTGTGAATAAATGACGCTATCCCGGGAAGCTTTGCACGCGTAGTACGAAAACTAGGCACCAGTCTGTAAAATCGCGCTCATCGTGAGAATTTTCGTTTCTTTCGATCCGAAGAGCTTCAAAAGGCCAGTTACCGGCTATATTTCAGATATTAATGGTGTGCTAAAGACAGATTAATCTCTTAGAAAATAAATAGTCCCAGTAATGCTCTTACTACATGCGAGAGAATAAAATACTACACAACAAATATCAAACGGTTATTAGACACGTAAAACTTGATATCGCCGGCAAAGTCGATATCGCCATTAACATCTACTGTATATATCCGAAAAACATATTATAGCATACATTACCGTGATTGATGATTGGATTTATTGTATGTTACTAAAAAGCATTTTTCAGTACACACCGTGCACGCGTGTTTTCCAAAATCGGCGTAGGGTGTGTTATCTAACACACCAAGATGTGTTTTTGCAAATTAGTATGAGGTGTGTTCTCGAACACACCAAGGTGTGTTTTCATTCAAAAGGTGTGTTATTGAACACACCTTATATGCATCAAAGGTGTGTAAGAAAAGGTGTGTAAAATACAGGTGTGTTTCTTAGCACACCTAGGTGTGTTTTGTTACACACCATGGTGTGTTTTCTAACACATCATGGTGTGTTTTTTAACACACAAAGGTGTGTTTTCTAAAATTGTATAGGAAGGTGTGTAAAATGTACACACCTTGGTGTGTAATTAAACACACCTTGGTGTGTAATTAAACACACCTTGGTGTGTAATTAAACACACCTTGGTGTGTAATTGAACACACCTGTTTTTAGAGTGTATATATATATATATATATATATATATATATATATATATATATATATATATATATATATATATATATATATATATATATATATATATATATATATATACGGTATATGCGCAGAGTGTAATGGGGCCAGAGTGCTCAAACAACCACAAGAGAAGTGAGCTTTACTGAAATAGGTTTTATTCTTCAAAATTTGGCCAAAACGTTTATGAGGTGCATATTGCAGTTCTGTAAATAGTTTACATTCACGAGTATAGATAGCATAGCAAATTTTATGCACCCGCTATTATGAATTTTGTTATTAAATATCTTTACCCAATTGCACTCCGAAGACCTCAATGGAAAGATGGTGGATCATGCGTCCATGACCTACAGTATATCGCTAATTTGTCTTCCCCTAACGTTTAGTTTAAGAGAACACTTGTTGAGATTTATTCTTTAAAAATCCCGAGATCTCGGGATAAAATTCCGGACTTGGCAACGCGACCGTTGCTGTGTTTCAAAGAGCGTATATTTTTGAGTAAAGAAATCTTTTAAAGTTTAGCATATATTTTTGCAGTTCAGCAATGTTTTATCGAGTTTACCATGAACTTATCCAATTTGGCCAACATTTATGAAAATAATCGCATGCCTATTACAAGTTGGGAACATATATATCTTAACTTTAGTACATATTTTTTAAGATTAGTAGATATATATTAAGTTCTGAACGAATTTATTATGTTTACCACATATATTTTTGAACAAACATTTGCAGTTTGGCAAATATTTATTTTTGAAAGGCAATGTTGTCCGTTACGGCGCCTCATACCTATGCACCAATTTTTGCCTCGTCCCCAAGAGAAGGCACATGGTCTTATCTTGATTTAGGAGTAATTAATTTTTATCTATATATACGTCGAATTTTGGTCGCGTCGAATGCCATTAAGACGATAGATAATGAGTTGAGAAACCTCATTAAGCTTCTGTCAATCATTATCTGTTGTTTGAATTGCGTTGGACGCATAAAGCAGGCCTAAGTCATCCTGGAGATTACCCTTCACTATTCCTACATTTGTACCAGTGAAGTAAATGACGGTATCATCCGTATACATGCTAACGGAAGAATGCTTCAGACACAGGGGGAAATCGTTTACGAACATTACAAACCGCAAAATGGGGCCAAGTATGGAACCTTGTGGGGGATATCTCATTTCCAAATTGCGCACTTTAAATAATTTTTGAAACCACATAACACTTAATCCTCTTACTCCATAGTAATTTTTGCAGGAGAAACTTATGGCTCACAAGGACATAGGGGAACTCGGATCCAGTCCCAAAACAAGTTGGGTTTAAATAAAAGATCTTTTGTTTATTAGAGAGTTCTCAAATTTTCTCGGTCCAAATATTTAAGGACAACAAAAAGTTGCTTGCCAAAGTTCAAGATTTTTTTCAAAGTTGGCCCCATCTTGGTATTTTCCATGCAGGCGCGGATTTGTCAGCGCGGTCACTTTTTGACGTCATTGCATGCTTCTGAGATGTTTTTAATAGCGCAAAATACGGTTTTGAATGGCGATATTAATTTGAATGTTGATAATATTTTTCTTTTTCAAATCATTCGTATTCGTCAAAACAAATTTTATAGAGCTATTCGCCATCATCCAGGTCAGGAGATCTCATTTTTAACCTTTCTGAGTCTCTGACAGAGGATAAATCATTGTACGAGTCAGATCATGGAACCTTGCTGGCATGTGCCCAATTTTGGCAACGTAACCGAAGCATGATGGCGTCAGTATATATTTTAAACATTGGGGATCTGCAAGTGATTTTCCTAGATACTTTTGATTAGCGTATCGTTTTAATTTGCTGTTTATAAACTGACTTTCCAGGCATGCTCTGACGAACTAAAACTCAATAGGTATATGTTCTAAAAATATTGAACTGTTTCATACAGGGTGTATTAAAAAAAAGGTAATCGAACTTCAGCGCGCTATTGTATCTGAATTACTCTGCGTATGAACGAGATTTTTTCATATTCGGAAAGATCAT
This sequence comes from Paramuricea clavata, assembly GCA_902702795.2. Classification (NCBI taxonomy): domain Eukaryota; kingdom Metazoa; phylum Cnidaria; class Anthozoa; order Malacalcyonacea; family Plexauridae; genus Paramuricea; species Paramuricea clavata. Next base: position 11,451 of record CACRXK020005182.1, read on the forward strand.
GTTTTTAGCTGTTGAATGATATCTTCTATTATATGATATGATAATGATATATTTTATTATATATATATAAAAGGTGTCAGGTTTAACATTACTGGGCCTTTGACAGTGGATAAATTATATCATGGTTGCTAGCATCAAACGCACGCAAAGCCATTAGTCAAGGATCTGTTTTGTGAAAACACCTTATTTAAGGAGTTGGTTCAACCGACTCAAAAGAAAAGGTCTGACACCAGTTTCCTACAGAACAATAAGTGCTCTTTAAGACTAATACTATGTAGTCTCGAATTGTGGTACCAATAATCGTATAGTATATCTGGGGTTCTTTACCCGCTATCGTACTCGCATCAAACTCAACATCAAAACGAGGTTACAGCACTATTTACCGTTCAAATCTATATTCTGTGATCTAAATACCCTAAAAACTATCAAGCGATCAAGGGTTGGTCTGTGCTTAACATTTGTTAGACTATATAGCAACAAATCACGTCACATGACTTGTCACTGACTGCTTTTCGTCAAAAATCCGCTTTTCTGTCAATTTCTGTACGTTTAAATTCTGGTTGAGACGTTATTTATGGTTTGATTCACATTATAATAATTTATAGCAACACTTTTGGTCGTATTCTGTCCCATTTCGTCAAAAAAATTTATTTCCATTGGAAAACGTTGAAGAAATACCTGAAATCAGCGCATCTTTGTAAACTCGTACCCAGGCTCTTTGCTCGGTCTTTTTTGCTCTTCGCTACAAATAACATCGTTTTGCATACAAGTTTATCTCAAAGTTAAAATATTAATGTTATTTAACATGTTTAAATATTGTTTTTTTAAAAAAGGATACTTAGAGTGCTGCTTCTTTTTGTTTTCGATGTAATTTTGCTGGTGAGGATCTCCACGGAAAGTGAAAATGTAAGTTTTTAACACTGAAGTTTGGAAAATATAATATGCATATTAATATTTCATATATTTGTACATAAAAAAATGAAAACTAAGATAGGAACTATTTCACTGGGATATAAAAGTTGCCAGAATAATAAAAAGAAACTACATGGCTTCGTGGGATGTTTTCCTCATTGTATTTAAAACAATATTCAGCCTAGTGCCATAGTGGGTTATTGCCAAGTGGAGTTTTTAAAATATTGCACAAAACTTACAATACTTGCAATATCTGTGTTTGGACTTGTTATATGTTACCCACTTATTTTGCTAAAAAATCATTTGTACAGTGCACAAAATTTGTTGTGAAAAGTTTGTTTGTCTTGCTCAGATAAAACAGACATAAATCTCGCGAATGTTTGTCTTAAAATAGACCGAGATATTTTCTCGCCAAAACTACCTGTTGTTGCTTAACCTTGATATATAGTTTTATTGCGGCCAAAAAAACCCGAATGAAAAACATATACTTGTTGGATAACCAATTTATTCATTCGTCTTAGAAAGTACGTCCTTTTTCATGCATGCAATGTCTTGCACGGGAAACCATAAAACCCAAACTCTTTGATCTTTTGTTAATCGAGGCATATTCGAAAGGCGAACGAAGACCGAATAATACGAACTCCCAAAGAACATCAAATATGATTTCGAACGTTTTTAAATGTTTCGTGCTTATTTTGCTTCCTAAGAAACGTGAAAGGCTAACTTATACTAGAAACACGTTCTACTATAGGGACCAATATTCTATTTAGCCAAAAATGGTGCCAATTTCCGTATTTTTAAACAAATTTGTACAAAACTGAAAAACACAGAAAAATTGGTGCTTAAAAACAACTTTTGTGCAAAAAAAGAATACAAATTTTCTTCCCTTGCCAAAACAACCAAATTTACGTAAAATTAACAATACATTTTATAGACTGTTCTGAAAAGGATCAAATAATGCAAAAGTAGCATGAAAGCTAACAGTGAAAATATGTTGGGTTAAACCGAAGGTATCTCTGATCAATTTATGAAATCTATATCAATGTTTCGATTTATCGAGACTATGCCAATGTTTCGATTTATCGAGATCATGTGATTGTTTCGATTTATCGAGATCAAGTCAATGTTTTGATTTATCGAGACAATGCCAATGTTTCGATTTATCGAAGACCATGTCAATGTTTCGATTTATCGAGACCTTGTCAATGTTTCGATTTATCGAGACAATGCCAATGTTTCGATTTATCGAGACTATGCCAATGTTTCGATTTATTGAGACCATGTCAATGTTTCGATTTAGCGAGACCAAGTCAGTGTTTCGATTTATCGAAACCATCTTAGTGGCATCTAACATAACCTAAATCAACACAGTTTAGCAAAAAATAATATTCTATTCAACTTAGCATTATACACATAAATAGAAAATATATAAAGCACAATGTATTTAGCTGAAAACGTTTATGCTCAATATCAAAATGATACATATCTAAATAAATTCACAAACGAACCATTAAATAAGACACATCCCTTAATGAAATATAACCTTATATGCTATTAGATAGAGTAATATAATGAAAGGGCAGTAGGTTAGTAGGGCACATTTAAGTTTTGTACTGCAATGCTCCTCAAAATGTAAGACTGTAAAGCTGGATGAATGTAAAATATCACATTTATTACCATTTAAACTGCAAATGGTAATGTAGATTACCCTTGTAGAATCCGACATATTTATAACCTATTTTATACCTATTTTTTCTCTATTTAGCCCTATTTTTTCCGTATTTTTTCAAAAATATGTCTATTTTATTACTATTTATCAAATTTCATAAAATAGTATATGACTATTTACGCCCTATTTAAAATATAGGTTATATATATTTTTCAAAAAAATAGCTTTGAAATAGATATTCAAATCCTATTTGAAAGAGTAATTGACGGAATGTCACTATAAAATAGCTTTTAAATAGCTATTTAATTCCTATTGATGACAAACGAATCAGTTAGAATAGTTTAAATAGCTATTTTTAAACTATTTTTGCATATCTTCTTTGGAGCCATTCTTAACATAGTTATTAAATAGCAAAATAAATAGGTCTTAAATAGCTATTTGATTCCTATTCATAGAAAATTGTGGCGAACTTTGTTCAAAATAGCTATAAAATAGCTATTTTCAAACTATGTTTGCTTTTATTTTTGGAGATATTATTGAGTATTGTTAAAATAGTTATTAAATAGGAAAATAAATAGATCTTAAATAGCTATTTAATTCCTATTCATAGAAAGTTGTGGCGAACTTTGTTCCAAATAGTTATTAAATAGCTATTTTTAAACTATGTTTTCTTTTATTTTTTAATTTTTAGAGCCATTCGTAGAATAGTTATTAAATAGCAAAATAAGTAGATCTTAAATAGCTATTTAATTCCTATTCATAGACAGTTTGGTCAAAATGGCTATTAAATAGCTATTTTTACACTATGTTTACTTTTATTTTTAGAGCTATTGTTAAAATAGCTAATAAATAGCACAGTGCCTTTTTTAAGGAATTTTTACTAGGGGGAGGGGGAGGGGGGGCAAAACAGGAAAAAAGGCAGAACGAAAAATATGACCCATCGAAGTTTGGCGAACACGCCAGTCTGAAGAGAGATTTTGTAAAACTTGAATTTATTAACTTCTCCTATATAGACAATAACTTCAACCCTTTGTAGCCATAATCGTACAGCTATAACCAGTGGCGTAGCCAGACCTTAATTTTTTTTTTGGGGGGGGGGTTCGAACAGTCTAGGAGGGTCCGGGGGCATGCACCCCGGGGAAATTTTCAAATCTAGGGTCCTTGAATTCAAGCGATTTCAAGCATTTTGGGAGTGAAATTCCGAAGAGTTCCGAAGATTATAAAGTACATCGAAGACATGAATTTTTCCAGACATTTCTACTCGGAATTAAATAAATTGGAAAAGTAGATAAATTGGAGGAGACTAGGAGGAGGGGTCAGTGTCACCTTATTTCCTCTCTGTGATGCTGGGGGTGGGGGATCCCTATGTGATTTTGATCAGAAATGTTGCATTTAAATCATTTTCGGTTCTATGAGACACCATTTCCGCATTCTCAAAATTGCGTTGCTTTTTCATACGATACAGAATAAATCTGAGAAGAAACATTCGTGCTATGATGATGAATACATGTATTTAACAGTAAAAAATCTAAACTAAATCTATTCTTCTTGGAACCAGCATTTTATCGGATTGTTTGCATGAAATCTATCGCTATTATGAAATACTCGGTGAAGAACAATATGAATTACACACAAGATAGCTGTGGAGGAGGCTATGGAACGGCATAATCTCATTATCAACAGGGCCGCCCAGAGGGGGAGGGGGGCAAAGGGGGCAAATTGCCCCGGGCCCCGAGTTGCAGGGGGCCCCTGAAAATTTTTTGTTGGGCCCCAGCCTTTTTTGTGTGTTAAATATTTCCGCGCAAAGGACAAGATATCTGTTTTCTTGGGCTAAGTACCGAATTTTGGCATAAAAAAATGAGATAAAGTCCCTCGAAAAATTTTTTACCCCTAAAATGGTACACTGACCGAAAATATTTTGGCGACGGGGGGGGGGAGGTTGTTGTCCGGAAAAAAATTAGGGGCCCCTAAAAAAAAATTCGCCCCGGGCCCCCGCCAACCTCTGGGCGGCCCTGATTATCAAGTAAATCAACTGCAATTCTGACAGCAATCATGAGCAATTCTGCTTCGCACTTCGGGGGCAGAAATGGCTTTACTGGGGGGGGGGGAATTCTTTCCCTGGGGGGAAATCCCCCCCCCCAGATATATAGTTAAAAAAGGCACTGAAATAGCAAAATAATTAGATCTTAAAAGCTATTTATTTCCTATTCAAATAGAAAGTTGTGAGAATTTAGAAAGGGTAAATGTATTTATTTAACTGGTCAAAATTTCCCAGTTTGAGTTAGTTAATTTTAAATTTTTCATCAGTTCATTGAAATTATATTTACAAAAATATTTATAGTCTTTGTGGACTTTGTGGAGGTAGGTATTTTGTCTCTTGACAAAACAGCATTTTTGACAAAACACCATGCCATGAATACCACCAAAAATTCTTACGATGAGCGCAGTTTGACAGACTGGTGCCTAATTTTCTTACAACGCGCGCAAAGCTTTCTGGGATAGCGTCACAATTCACAACGCCATATTTTAAAATTTTTTTGTTTTAAACTTTCCGCTCGAAATGGCTCAAATACAGAGCTTTTATTGAGCGAAACTGTTATTTATTGTAAAGATAAAAGATCCGGGATGACTGGGAAACATCCAGGTAAGAATTTTGTTATGTTTTATATATAAATAGAGCAATTTTGAAAGGAAATAGTTACTATCTTCATTCGTGAATTTTGAGCACATGTTCCGGCTTAAAATTTCAATTTGCTGCGACAATATTTGAATTAAAACAACATTAGTTTTATAGAATGGCTTACATTTGACTCAGCCTTTATATTTATAAATGATGTTTATTGTAATGCCAAATAGTATACCTTGATCTTTGTGTATACTATAGTGTATATGACAGATTGCCAGATTCCAGTGTTTGTTGTATAAAATAATATAGCTTGACATGATGGCATCTACTCAATTCTCATATGCCTACCCAGGCATGTCCCAGCTAAACATGGTTTGAGAAAATTTATCGACTGGTTTCAAATTAACTGGTACTTTCACAAGTTTCCAATATTTATTCATATATAGGTGGGTGAGTTTAGGATAGATAAAAATATCAATTTGATGTGTTGTTGTCATATGTGGCAACTTGATTATAGATGTGTCCCTAACTGAAAACAGTTAAAGTCCTTAGTTTGCTTGTTCAAACTTATGAATACATTTAGTTAATACACCACATGTTCTGCTTAATAATATATGTAACAACCTTTGGGCTACATTTTATATATTTTAGAGACACCCCGGCAAGGGTTTGATTGTTTTTGGAATTACCCATCACTCCAATGAGCCCAATATTCAGCACTTTGTTATTAAATGTTATCTTGCCTAATGCCGGACAATTTTATTCATCAAGGGAAGTGTCTAGCTAGCGTACTAGACTCTCCCCATGTTTCATGTTGACATCAAACACTTCCTACTTAAGTACTTTGATATTATTATTTAACTCTGACATTTCATGCTAGACAATTTTACTTACCGACTTTGGCATGCTCGCCCATATCTCACCTAAATATTAACACCTATAAAGGAGCAATTTGCTCTTACCTTACTTACTTGAAGAATGAAGTTCTTTGTAGGGTGTGCAGGATAGAATGTTTTTGCTATGCAGCTCCATACAGGGTATATGTTGGATAGTTGAAAAATATCCAGCTAGATTCAGGGTATTATTCAAATATATAAATGTTTTTTCTAACCTGTAAAGAAGGCCTGAACTAGCTGCAGCTGAGCTTCGCCCTATTCTTGATGTTACATGATGTTCTTGCTTTTTTTCTGCCCTGTCCCCAGCCAAGTTACTGTATGTATATACTTAACTCTTTGGCTACCAAAGAGACTGCTAACTACAGATTTTTAACTCATTTATTGACAGACCTCTACCTACTGATAAGTAAAATTGTCTGGCATTTACAGACGGTAAATACTAAAGTAAGGTCCGTAATAGCCTCTGATGTTTCAGCACTTCTACACTTGTTCTCAATTTTTTTTACTAATTATATTTTATTTAAAGACTATTTACATTATATGTTTTAACTTTTTATTATCTATGTTTTAACTACTGGTATTTATAATATATTTTAAAAATATTTATAGGCTATATGTATTTGTATACACTATATTTAATAACTATTTTAACTGTATTAACAGGACATATTTTAAATATTTATTTAATATGTTATTACTATTTTTTAACTATTTTTAATCTATTTGGGCAATATTATATCCACTATTTATTATCTATTTTTAACAAACTGGGATGTATTTTAACTATTTATTATCTATTTTTAAACTATATTATCACTATTTTTGAACTATGTATTATCTATTTTTAAACTATATTATCACTATTTTTGAACTATTTATTATCTATTTTTAAACTATATTATCACTATATTATCACTATTTTTGAGCTATTTATTATCTATGTTTAAACTATAATATCACTATTTTTGAACTATTTATTATCTATTTTTAAACTATATTATCACTATTTTTGAACTATTTATTATCTATTTTTAAACTATAATATCACTATTTTTCAACTATTTATTGACTATTTTAAACTTAGTTGAAACTCATTTCAACTATTTATTACATATTTTATACCTATATTGTCACTATGTTTTAACTATTTCATACATATTTATTAACTATGTCGAAACTATATATTTTTAATAATTTCCTTAAATAGTTCTATTTTTATCATATTTGAAACCTATTTAATTTCTATTCGAGTACATCAATTAAGTATTTGTTTAGAAATATATCATGAATAGGAAAAAAATATGGTTCCACTTGGATAGGAAAAAAATAGCTTTTCTACCCCAATTTAAATAGGAAAAACCTCGAAAAAAAATAATAGTAAAAATAGGAAATAAATACTTTGACAAATAGGAATTAAATAGCCCAATAAAATAGGAATTAAATAGCAATTAAATAGTGTTTGGTTCTACAAGGGTAGTTGTGCCGAGCTCTGCACTTATTACATTACTCTGTCCAGTACAAGTTGACTTTACACTAGTGTTCTTTTTCTATATAAACATAACTAATATGTTATTCAACAATGAGTTCATCGTCGAGCATGTAGTTCCAGCCTATATTTTCTTTTCCTTATGCAAGTCAAAGGCTACAAGAAATATACAACCTGGCAAACATCTACCCAAGGTTAATTTTTATCAGCCATTGAAAAGACCATTTCTTGCCGACGATTCCTTTACGACAATGAATCTTGAATGAAGATCATCTAGCGTCACCAATGACTGGTTTGTTATATATAGCCTTCTAAATTTGAAAAAGCAAAAGATTGCTCATCAGCATAATCCTAAGTAAAATTGATATTATTAATGAATGATGATTATGGGTCAAATTAGACACATTTATAACAGTGCCTTGTATACCCTGGCCTACAGTTGCAGTTAGCTTTTTCTTAATGGTGCTATGCCTATTGATAGAACACCAATAATTTTCACAATGGTTTCATTAAAATTAAAATGCCCAGTCTCTCATTTCAACAAATCAACCAAGACAATCTGGAGTGACCAAGTGGTCTAATAATTTGTGCTTCATTACATGAGCAAAATGTATTTTTTTATGCTAATATTTATATTATGGCTCATTTGAACAGGCCATACGAATGAGGTTAAAATGACCAAGGTACATATTGATATTTGAAGCTGCATGTAGGGATCGCCCCTCAGTGCCCTCACCCCACTTATCCATTGACAATGTTTGGATGTGAAAAGCCTATTCTTAGACCATGTACAAACTCCTTTAACATTCATAATTCGATATTTAATAAGTTCAATGACTTCAATCAAGTGAGATGTCCAAACAAATCCTGTTATATTAAAATATTACACTATCAAAAAGCTGTCAAGCGATGAAAAAATTTTGACTTTGTAAGAAATAAATCAGTGCAGAGAGGCCAAAATCCTGTGAAATTGTTAACACAAGACAACATTTTTCTCAGGTATTTTTATATACACGAGTTGTATTAAAACCAGCAAAATAAAATTCCGTTACAATATAGCAATATAGTCCTGAGATAATGAGATTGTACTCTCTCTTCTAAGGAAATAAATAGCAATTGATGTAGTACGTACCTTGCTTGATTTAATCTTTAAGTATTCCTGCGTTGAGAAGTAATAAATATTCAAATATTCCGGCGATAAAGAAGCAGACGATTTGAATATTCGCAAATATGAAATATGGCGACAGGCAAGAGTCGTGGTGCGCAAAGCATATTGGCACTATTTTTTACCGAACTCGAAGCGAGTTGTCTCGATTATGTTCTTTTATGGACATCGTCGTGTTTCTTTTCATAAACAGTTGGTTATTGTTCGTTCTTTGGCGCACAATATCTATAAATTTTGAATTCGAATCGCATTCAACGGCGTATATTAGCGTTATAATAGCTATACTATGGTAAATCTTTGTGAGGACAGTGCTTGGATATGAATAATGAACATCAATATTAAATATTTAACAAAATTAAAGCTAAACAGTCGATTCTGTCGAAAGATCAAATCGAAGGGAAGAGCGTTGAATATTTGCTGCCAAGGTCCAGATCATGGTCAAGAACTGATCGAGGTCAAGATAGTGCGAATTTCAGGTTGGTAGATTTGTTTGAACGTTTGAAGCGGTCCCAAGAATATTGTTTACATTTTTAAAAATATATCCCTTCTTGTCTGTGTTTTAACTGTACAACATAGGAATGATCATCACTTCTACTCTTCAATATTCAGTAAATTTTTCTAGATTATTTTACTCTGTCTGACGCCAGTTTGATAATTTTATACTCGATGAGGGCAGAGTGCTGGCGCTCAATGGGTTGACCAGACTATTTCCCCATCTGTCTCATATTAATTCAAACAAGAAATGTTTAAATGTTCATATATTTTGCAACATGTCTGCCACTGGTCATGAACGTGTTTTGACTGATGCGCAATGGTTCACACTTCACATAGTTTACAGATACAATAAAAGTATATAAGGGCCCTGTACATAAGCCCCCATCAAAAAATCTTTACGAACGAATATAAGCCCAGGGCATATATTTGTAGGTTCACGGTATGCCATTATATATCTGATTCTCTTGTGTTCTTTGATTGGCAGTAAAAACTGTAATCATTTTAATGGTGTGTGTTCTTATAGTTTTTTCCATTCTTTTAGATTGATGTAAACCAAATGATATATCACTTTTGCATGCTGTAGTAGATCAAACACAAAAGAACCAGGTATAACCATAGAGGGTTCAGACCACCTGATAAATGAGATTGACAGTAGCACAGCTATACAAGAAGGTATATAATCAGTACCACGTAATGTTTTGTGAAGATAAACTCTTTTGATGTATTACATCGCTGCTGTGAGACTGGTTTATCTGCAGTGGTCTGCATGTTACTGGGTTCAAATACATTGTCGTGGGAAAGTTGCCTAAAGCAATAGTTATTAGGGCAGAAGAAACTCTTAAAACTGAATTTAGTTGTTACCATACCGTACTGTCTAATGAAGTGATTTTAGTCAATATAGATATATACATATGTTGTTGTTGTATATGTATAATTAATATAGCTTGCTATACTGTACACAGGGCCGCCTAGAGAATTTGCAGGGCCCGAGGCAAACCTTCCCTGGGGGCCCCATGACATTATTTTTAAGCTAGACCCAACTAAACCTTAGCTAGACTGCATGTGGAGGTGCTGTAAGTGGCCCTCAATTTCGAAAATGCTCTTTATAGAATTTATTCAATTTTAGGCTCTTGCTCCAAGTTGGGGCCCTATTAAGGTGGGGGCCCAGGGCAATCCCCCCCCCCCCTCCCTCTTGGCGGTCCTGGCTGTACATGTGATTATTGTGATTATAGCTAAATAGAATATGCAACCCTATCGTAGAATGTGTTATATTTTGAGTGTATACCATATTGCTAACCCATTGAACTGAATTGTGCCCTACTTTGTTGTTTTACTATCAATATTTAAAACATGGCTTGTTTTGGCAAGACATGACATCCTTTTCACATATTGAATTTGACAGAATGTCATTTCTGTGATATATCGAAACAATGCCATTTCTTTGATGTATCGAAACCATGGATAGTTTAGAGTTTTCGACATATTGAAAAAATGGCAATCTTTTGATATATCGAAGAAATGGCATTCTTTCAATATATAGAAGCCATGGATAGTTTAGTTTTCGATATATCGAGGAAATTGCAATCTTTCGATATATTGAGGAAATTGCAATCTTTCGATATGTCGAAGAAATGGCATTCTTTCGATATATCGAAGAAATGGCATTCTTTCGATATATCGAAGAAATGGCATTCTTTCGATATATCGAAGAAATGGCATTCTTTTAATATATTGAAGAAATGGCATTCTTTCGATATATCGAAGAAATGGCATTCTTTCGATATATCGAGGAAATTGCAATCTTTCGATATATCGAAGAAATGGCATTCTTTCGATATATCGAAGCATTGGATAGTTTAGAGTTTTCGATATATCGAAGGTGGCATGTTCTTGATATATAATTTTCACTGACTGTGGCTGCCTCCAGACATGTTTTGGAACTATAACATTTTCCTCTTTTTTTCCCTTTTATTCACATGCCTTTTACTCACTTTGCTAAAAACAATAAATTTTGCCCAAATTTTTTAGCAGTTTCTTCCTCTTAGAGATTTAGTATCATTTTAGTCATATCTTGCAACTTGGAAAAGCTAAAATTGTTGCAAAATGTGTATGTTTTTGCTGAATATATTTCCAGTCATTTTTAACATGCATTTGATGTGATTTTCCTGTTAAAACATGAAATCTGTCATTGTCCACATTTGCAATTATTCTTATGTTTTTAATCAATTTTTATCATGTTTGAAAAGGAATTCTTGTTTTCATGCAGAATTATTGCATTTATGTATAATTTCTCCACAGTCATGGCTGTATTCATTGCATTTTTTAGTGTTTTCTATCATTTTCCTCTCAAATTCTGTTAAATAGAATATTGGACCCTATAGTAGAACGTGTTTAGAACTTTACCCGAAATTAAAGTTGAGTTGAAATGCTAAAATTGAAATTGTTAATGTTTGTGGAAAATAGCAATTGTTTTCATATAAATTTGATCAGCCATGTTTCTCGATTTATTTACTCATTTTTAAAGCGTGCGCCCAATTCAAACATTTGCATCTCACGTAATATTAAATGAAATTTTTAGGGTTGTATATGAAAATCTAAGTTAGCCTTTCCTGAATACAATAAAATTTATTTGAGTGTAATAGATTTTATAGTTTTTACCTTCCACGAAATCAAACAGCGCAAGGTTTTTTTGGGACACCCGGTAGTATATTTGTAAACAAAGCTTTTTGATAAAAAATAGATTATTTTGTTTCCGTAGTCGGTCAAAAGCGATAAAATAAGATCAAAACTTTTATTTCACATAACATAATCTGTACACAGGTAATAATATGCAGCAAAAATGATTTCAAAAGGATGGATGACGATGGCTGGCAGCTCCTTCCAAAACCAGCTAAAAGATTGAAGAAACTGACCTGTTTCGACAAGTGTATTTTTTGCCAGACGGGTAATGCCAATCTGCGTGTTGCAGAGCCTTCTTCACTAGAGAAAGTTGTTTCTGCACTTAAGCAACGACAAGATGAGGTATCGTATGATAGCATGTGTTTTGTTTATTGCTTCATATTGTACATATTACGCAGCCAGCGAGTCTCCTAATCAAATCGCCCACGTAAACGCCTTCTGGTCGGCGTTTTTCTACGTTTGAAATATTCTTAAACATTTTCAGGTGTCGCAACGCCTCACACCTAATGATCTTTGTCATGTGGAGGGAAAACGCGTTTTGTGCCACTCGTCCTGTTACGAAGCATTCACCAGTAAGCAAAACCTAAAATTTTCAGAATCCAAAACGTCAAATAATCCTGTTGATGTCAAAGTTGGCAAACGATGCGGCACATTATTTGATTGGTCGAGGTGTATGTTCTGCAGGAACGCAACACGTAAGAAGGACAGAAATCTTATAAATATTGTCACCTTTGAAGCATGTAGCACCATAAAAGAATCTGTAGAAGCACGAGTGGGTCACCAACTGCTTGACGTACTTCAATCAGTTAATTATGATCTTATCGCAGCAGGAGGGAAATACCACAAAGCATGTCATGCTTCTCATGTCAGCAAAGTAAATATTAAACGCATGCAGCACGATACTTCCACAATTGATGAAAACCCTTTTGATGAAGCCTTTAACCAACTGGTAAAGACCATAACGACTGAAATAAATAAAGGCAAGGCCTACGACATGAACATTCTTTTAGCTATGTTTAAAAAGGAGTTAGAAAAACTATGCAATGCTGAAGAAAGCTACACGAAGCAAAAGCTGAAAGCGCGATTAGTGGCCCATTATAAGGAAGACATTATGTTCCACCAGCCACCTCAACAATCCAAACCGGAGATAGTGTATAGCAGTTCCATATCTTTGGTTGATATCATAAATGCGGCAATCAACTCTCCGCCACCAGACACGACAAGCTGTATATCCAAGGAAAAAATGAACGCATCCACGTCCGAATTCTTCGACATCTATGCTGTAGCAACTCAAGTGAGACAAGAGGTAATGAAATGTAAGGGCATTGACATCAATCCACTGGATATCAGTGATTTAAACCTCGATATTGCAAAAGAACTTCTTCCCCAAAATCTCTACTGGCTTTTAAGATGGATCATAACTGGACAGCAGTATAGCGACCGCACTTCATCTTCAAGTGCAAGAATTCCTGCAGATGAGCGCAAGATTATAATGGTCGCACAAGATATCGTTCACTGCGCATCACATGCAAGAGCAAAGCTTCCTAAGCACGGAGCGCGTGCCATGTCAGTCAAGCACATAACTGGTTCAAAACAGTTGGTAACTCTGTTGAACAGAATGGGTCACTGTTCTTCGTACATGGAAATTGAACAAGTGGAGACGGGCCTGGCCAATGAAAGTTTAGCGAGATCAAAAACTAGTGTTGTTATAATCCCAACTAACAAAAATCCTGGTGTGTGGACAACAACGATATTAATGAAGAGACGCTCGACGGGAAGAAGACAACACATGCAACGACAATGGCTATATACCAGCGCAAGCAGTACGGACCCAAGCCAGCACGCGTTGTGCACGCCGATCATTCCAAAAAGAAGAGGTCGCTGGATTCAACTCGTAATCTGGTTGTCATAGAAGAAGTGAATGTAGGTGGAAGGCGACCCACTCTTGCTGACTATGTAGGGAACGATGTTATCACTTACCCTCAATCTGACCGTCAGCTACCGTCCTGCTGCACGGCTGATCTCTGCTGGATGCTACTTCGTCTTTCTGATCCTTTTATGGTGTGCAACCAACAAACGCCGGAAGAGCAGAGTATACCAGGATGGAGTGGATTCAATGCTATTACACATCCTAGCTTACCAGTGGAGACTGTCATAGGTTATCATCCAATGATCAATGCAGAATCAAGCAATTTCAGCAACCTATACACCTTGATGAAACTGGCACAAAAGATATGTAACACCTTAGGACAGTGCGACTCAGTGGTCACTTTCGATCTAGCTCTTTATGCAAAAGCTAAACAATTACAAATGAAATACCCAGAGGAATTTCAGAGCACCGTTATCAGAATGGGCGGCTTCCACATCGCGCTAAACTATCTCTCTCTCCTGGGAAAGAAATATGCACAATCGGGCTTAGAAGACATGCTGATTGAATCTGGAGTTTATGCAGCTGGCACCACTTCAGTAATTATGCTTGGCAAGTCTTACAAGCGAGGGATTCGGGCGCGCAAGCTTACCATGGAAGCGCTCTTCAGACTTTTGTGGCAAGCTTTCGTGGAATGGCTGGAAAGGGAAGAAGTTGGAATAGAGAACGGGCCAAAGCAACTTATTCTCTGCAGAAGTAAAGAATGCCGGAACACAGTTAAACAGGAAGATTTCTTCGCGGATAATTGGTCGGCATTTCAAGGTTGTATCGAGCCTTTGATGCTACTATTTGACACTTTCAAGTTAGAGAGCAGAAAGAAGTCCAAGGTATTCAACTTCTGGGAAGATTATATCAACATGGTGCTGTTGCTCTTTCAGTTTGTTAAAGCTGAACGAACTGGGAACTGGAAGCTTCATCTCTCCGCTACTGCCGCGATGGTTCCCCATTTCTTTTCCATGGACAGGGTCAACTACGCTCGATGGCTGCCCGTTTACCTTTCCGATATGAACATGTTGGAATCGCACCATCCTGAAGTCTATCAAGAGTTCATGGCAGGAAGTCATAGTGTGAGCCGTTCGAAGCAACCGTTTGCACAAGTTTGGCCCGACATAGCCCTGGAGCAATCAATCAATCTGGATTCGAAGTCAAAAGGCGGCATAATAGGCATGCGTACCAACGAAAATGCGGTAGAGAAATGGTTTTTAACCAGTCATGAGAGAGCGGCAATAACACAAGAACTCAAAAACACGTGTGGGATACAGAATTGCGACAGGATCGGAACGCACAAAGAAGCAAGTGCGACAAGAGTAACAAGAGATGAAAACGATGTACAGAAGCTACTTGCTACGTTCAACGGTAAACTCCTCAGTGACCCTTTTCACATTCCTGATGACATTATCGACAACGAGGAACCGTTACCTTTGAGTAATCTTGCCACAGGTGTTGGTCTACCAGATGCTGAGGCTAAAAGACTTGTTGACGCAGCAGAGTTAGGAAAACAAAGCATGGAGGGCTTTGTTTCATCTAGAGTTCAGAGTAAAGAAATTAATTTCTGGGATCCAATTCATCAGCTCAAAATCAAATCGTTCAGTTCAGTGGCAAAGAATGTTACAATAAAGAGCCAAAAAGAAAAGATCTTATCCTTTAGTGCTGATCGCAAGCAGGGATATCAGGGATATCAATCTGAAAAGTCTATAATCAAAAAACAGGGATATCAATTTAAAAGAAGTGCTTTCTTATGAACTGTGCAGTGTACCGATTGCACTTGCACACCCTAACGGTAGTTTTCGAAAACGACTAAAAGCACCTTAATGCCGCTCTTAGAAAAGGATGTCAATTGCAGTTCAAGCCTGCCTGCTTCACAGTCTCCTTCAGCCTGTCTAATTGATGCAATGTCTCTTATACAGATGATCAAGTCTGCAGGGTGTTCAACGTATAAGGAGCTGTCTAAGAAGTACGAAGAGATTGTCTTGACCGCATTACACCGACCCAGCTGCACAAGAGTGGACTTAATTTTCGACCAATATCCCTCTGTTTCAGTGAAGGCTGACGAACGCACAAAGAGAGGGGAATCAAGCTCCCTAGAAGTAATCATCCACAGTGGATCAACGCGAGTTCCGAAGCAATGGGCGAAATACATTTCATACATTTATTGCCTTTTTCAGCGAAACATGGTTAAAAGAATCCGTTCCAGATGAAGCTATTAATATTACAAATTACCAATTATTCAGGCGTGATCGTCAACACAAATCCCATGGTGGGGTTTGTTTTTATATTAACAATACCATTTCTTGCAACCGCCTAACGGAGTTAGATAGTGATAATCACGAAGTATTGTGGCTAGCTTTACAACCAAAACGACTCCCACGAAATTACTCAAATATGATAATAGCTGTTGTGTACCACCCTCCAGATGCCGATTGTACAGGTATGCGTGACTATGTCCAATCTTCATTAGAATATATTGAATCTTCAATTCCTAACCCTGCAATCATTATTGCTGGTGATTTCAACAAATTGGACTTACAGGCTACTGTTAAACCTTTTCAACTAAAACCAGTAATTGATTTTCCCACCAGAGGTGCCAATATTCTTGACCAAATTTATGCCAATCTATTTGAATACTATTCACCTCCTACTAGTGCTCCTCCATTTGGCTTATCAGACCATCTAACAATTGCCATGTGTCCTGGAACGAGGAAAAGATCGCACGAACCACAATCGCGTATTGTTAAAACAAGAGATAAGCGACCCAGTAATATTAGAAGTCTTGGTCGATTTCTCCAGGAAATTCCATGGGACATTTTATCGTCCATACCCTCAAATGATCAAAAAGTATACTTTTTAACTAGCATTATAAACTATGGTTTGAACTTAATTATGCCTGTACGTTCAATAAAAGTCCACCCTAATGATCGACCATGGGTTAATAGCAATCTGAAATCACTGATAAATCGTCGACAAAATGCCTTTGCATCTGGTAATTGTCACTCTTTTTAAAATGTTACGTAATAAAGTTAATCGTGAACGAAAACGTTGTCGTAAGAGCTATTATCAATCTAAAGTTCATAATTTACGTAACACTAACCCCCGAGATTGGTGGCGGGAAGTGAAGCAGTTGTGTGGCACATCTAAACTAAACAACAAAAGTGTAAAAGACCGCCTTCATCAAGATTTATGGCAGGAGACAGACATAAACCTCAGTAATAAAATTAACAATGTTTTTATAAATGTGATACAGAACTATGTTCCATTATCTGAAGATACGGCTGTAATTATACACAACGATGAAACGCCTATTATTGTGACCGAGTCAACTATAGCTAGAAAATTGCAAGAAATTAATACATCGCGTTCCAGTAGCCCTGACGGTATTCCCAATTGGGTTTTAAAAACCTATTCGGATATTCTCGCCTCACCAGTTGCAAATATAATCAATTCTTCCTTTCAAAGCTGTAAAGTCCCTCAAATTTGGAAGCTGGCCGATGTGGTCCCCTTACCAAAAACATCTACTGTCAAAGATTTGGAAAGGGAATTACGACCTATTTCCTTAACTTCCACTCTATCAAAGATAGCGGAACGTCTTGTAATCGAAAGAGAAGTAAAACCAACTCTGTTAAAGGTTGTTGATCCCCAACAATTTGGCTTTATTCCAAATTCTTC
>CACRXK020005183.1:0-28963 GCA_902702795.2 Paramuricea clavata
CTAGGTCTAAAACGCTGATTCGCGGTACTATAAATTTTACATATCTTACATTTTATATCCATATGGGTACAAGAAACCATTTTACTTAATTACAATCGGCTATTTGCAGATATCCCTTATTAATTCGCTATTTTAGAACAAAAAGTGAGAATCGTTATTGGAAAATCATTCGTATCTTAGCCAGTTCGTTACGAAAACTTGTAAAATCTTATAAAATATACGCACTTTAAATGCATATAGGGTGAATTTATTTGATATCGTTTGCTATTAAGGCTTTTATGGCGTGTGAGCCCATGAAAATATAGTCGGAGATTCGTGGTGAGATTCGTTTCTATATTGATCTCAATGTCACATGTATACGCGCTTAGTTATGCTAAGCAAGGTGGCTAGCCCATTTGTCAATTTTCTTTAAATAAAGTCCCAATACCGTTACCATATACATCAAATTCAATGAATTGTTACTAAAATGTAGCACTACAAGCGTTTAAATCTGATTTTGAATATACGCGATGTTTCAGCCGGATTTTAGCTATTTCGATAACACACGCATACGCAAACATTGTATAACACAGTGCACGAAAATTATCCTTGTGCAACGAAATTGCTAAAGATCTGCGTACACGTACACGTACACAGATTGATGATGTCTACAATACGAATTAAGTTAAATTTAAGAGTAATGGTACTACCTCAACAGACAATCATTGAAAATATAAATTGTGACAATCTAGTTTTCGATGCATTCGATTGTAATATACCATTTGCTGATACATTTTTCCATCCTCCCCCTACCCTTTTCAATAGGGACCTTTAGCAAATAGGTGACGGCAACGCGACGACGACGGCCAAAATAAACTCGGTGTTCGAATAAGTAACTTTAAGATCAACATGTCTTGTATTATCCGTTGTATGAATTTATTGCAATTTAAGAAGGTTAAGACAGAGGTTTATAGTTGAGAAGACTTATACTAAGCCAATTTGGCGAGGACGACTTCTCGCGGCTTGAATGCAGACGTTGTGTACAAAACGTGAAAATCTTTGGTTTTCTGTTGTAAACAGAGCAAGAACGACGTCTAAAATTCCCATGGGACCTGTAATTCTACACTGTCATAAATTTCATTGTATTAATAGCCGTCGCCGTCCTGCTAGCTAAAGGTCCCTAATGTTGGCGCCTCGCAAGCAGACATCAGATTTTTGTCGGCCCAACATTGAACAAGGGGAACGGGGAGCGCTATTCCTTTCAATTTATATGAAATTACAGCAGCTATCCCATAGTTTCTGGCAAAGACTGTAGAAGTATAAACATAGTATGTGTGTAACTATACAAGTTAATTTTGCATTCAGTTCATGTGGCAAAAAGGCAGCTCTTTCCTTGCAATAGTAACTCCTAGTTTAAATTGGACTGTATATAAAAAGTATTTGTTGCCCGCTCTAACTCTAAGAAATATATCCGCATGCACTTCACAGAGCACTTTCCCGTTAAAAGATAAGGGCTAAAATACTACAGATTTACAGGCGTCACACCTAGTGAACTTCGTGGCCACCAAATAGCGCACCAAATTGTAAGTGCAAGTTGTCTTGACATATGATTGTATGTGCCAATAAAATATTGCCGCAGGGACAACTTAAAAGCATATAAACACAACATATTGTATCCTCGGTGGACCGATCATCCGTAGTAGAAACCGTGGCAAAGTTTCATAAACTCGTGAAAAATGCTCACTAAAATAGATCGTAAAATATATAATACAGAAGCTGCAGTTTAGTACGCGTGACACCAAATGTATTCGTACGGACTACAGGTAACCCGGTGTTACAAGAAATTTGCCTCCCCCCACGCCGAAAACTTGGCCACCCCCGGGCCAATTTTCCTAAGAAATTTGCCCCCCCCCCGGGCCATATTTCCTAGGAAATATGCCCCCCCTTCGGAAATTTGCCCCCCTCTAAAAAATTATAGTTTACTTTATCTTTTGGCTCGGAAATGTGAAGTGAAGCTTCTACTAAAACCAAATTTCTAGTATTTTTTCTCAACATTTATAGTTAGTTTGCGTAATTTTTTTGTGTTGAAACAAAATGCAATACTGACGAGAATTAGGCCAAGAAAATTGCTCAAAACAGTGACGGACTATTATATGTAGCTGCATGTAACCTCTTGTAACAATTTTTTTGCGTGTTTGCGAAATGTTTTTGTGAGTCATCCAAACCTTGTGCTTTTGTGTTTGCGGAATGTTTTGTTAGTCATTCAAACTCTTGTGCTTTCCTGTGTGCGGAATGTTTTTGTGAGCCATGAAGCATGCAGTCTACTTTCGTTTTTACGGAATGCTTCTGTAATGCATCTCAACCATATGAGCGATTATATATAGTATTGTGTATATGTAAGTAACTAATGCATATAGGAAAAGTTTTTTTTACAAAATAACCACTCATTTGATTTTGTTTTTCGAATAAACGTTTCCACTTAAAAATCTACTTTTACCCTAATGCTAATTACTCCCTGTTAGTTTATCAGACGCGTGCATATTAACATATTCGCCAACGCATGTCATCGTTTGCTAAAGTGCAGTTGTTATTCTGACTAATTTTATACTATGTGACTGAATTTTATAGATCTAAATAACTTGTAAGATCTTAGAAATTCCTATCTCTAAAAATCGTTTCGTGTCCTTTGCTTAAAGCTAAGCCATTAGGCATTAACGTTGTCCTCAACAGATGCCCATGTCTGGCATGACTGCACTAGCACATTATTATTTTTACGCTTTCCTTTAAACTTTTAGTTCTTGGCCGCAATGTAGAATTTCGACACAAATAAATTATGGAAACTAACTATAAATACTGACAAACACTTTTAGGATGTTGGTTTTAGAAGAAGCTTCACGATTTCCGAGCTTATAGCGATAAAGTAAACTATGTTTTCGAGGGGGCTAAATTCCGAAGGAGGGGCCATATTTCCTAGGAAATATGGCCCCCAGGGTGGCCAAATTTCCAGGGACACCGGCCTAGTTTGAGCATATACTCTATATTGTAGTATTCTTGAAATATGACAGTAATAATTTCGAAAGATTTACCATATCACCCTGAGAGATTTTCGGTTCAAAGATTTAGTGGCAAAACTCGTGTATTACTGTACTTTATTTAGTAGTGATATCCAGTTACTCGCGTGACGTCACAAATTTTGCTAGACCCGGCAAACTCCCGTACCCAATTCCCATTGACCAAACTATAGGCAGTTCCGGCTTTTAATTTATGTACGCAGGGGAAGATGGGAAGTAAGTATCATATTGCTGATTATGCTAAACATTTTCAATAAAACCTGCCGAAACAACTGAAATATTTCAATATTTACAAGAATAAGCTATCATTCCGCGTTTACAATTAAGGCCGCCATTTTTTTTTTCAGCATAATCAGCAATATGATACCTCACTTCCCATCCTCCTGCACGCATAAATTAATAGCTGGAATTGCCTATTCATAATTCAAGTGGTTCTAAAATTTTTGCTTTTCAACCAAACGCAAACGTTTTTTCGAAAACTGTCATAGTCCAATGGTAGCATGCTTTTAATAGCTGAAAATCAATTTTTTTAATCAATAAAATTTCAAAATATTAAAATTTGCATTGCCATACTTCATATAACTATAACAAAGTGTCTTGTGTCATATGACAGTTCGCATTCATTTTTTTATATTTTCCAAGTCCATATATTGCAAATACTACTTGCGGATAAGACTGACATAATTAAATCAAACTCACCTTTTTCGAGCTTGTTAAATAAACATGATCAAAAGAGAGATTGGTTTCCAGCAATTCCTCAGATGTATTGTATACCACATTATGCAACATTTCACAAATTTGAACATCCTGTGAACTAGATTTCTTTTGAATGTTGATTGATCTGCAACATGGTTCTTTGTCACATTCGATAAGGCAATCAATCCGTTGTGAAACGTGAATAGTCATGAAACGGTTCGTAATAAGTCTGGAATCTACAGTATATGACAAAAGCAAGTATCAGTACCAGCTCGATTAAAAGCAGTTGTCGATCTGCACGTATGGAAAAAATAGTCTAAAGAGCACCACTTAAAGATCATAAATGCGAAGCTTCTCTCTCGATGCTCTCTACAGAACAGTAGATGCAATCTAATGCGCAGTTCTGTCATGGAGGCAGTTAAAATTATTTTTATATTGCAATCAATTTTGTATTGCAAGTGTCATTTTTCGGAATTAAACTAGGTTACTGCCTCCATGCAGATACGATTATAACAAACATACTTGCAGGGAGGTGAGTCCGGGATTGGACGCACCGAGGGTGGCTGGAAGTTTCCCGAACTCACCGACCGAGGCGAGGTGGGTTCTGGAAACTTCCAGTAACCCGAGATGCGTCCAATCCCCGACTCGCCTGCGAGTATTTTTGGTTTTTATCACATGCCATTTCGGTACGCATTTTAGTATAAAATTTCCTGTTTGGATAACGAACATTTTAGCCGTCATCATACTATTAAAGCTAAAATTATCTACAATATTCCCTTATTCTTGAAAGGAGAAAATGCACACATTCTGCGAAAACATTGCCAAGATCTATATAAACCTGCTCGTGTCGAACAAATTTCGGCGGCCATCTTTCTTCTCTTCCACTTTGAATACAGAATATTCCATTTTCATCAATCAAAATAAAAGAATAGTAATTATAAAACAATTAATTAAAAACAATAAATTTATTTTTATTTAAATCTTCGTCTGAAATTTGTTCAAATCACTTCATAATGGCCGCCGCCGAAAACATACGATCTCCAAACATACGTCAGCAGGTGAGTTCGAAATTAAACGCATCCCTCGTAGGCAATAGGATAGCCGTTAATACGCTATAGGTATGATATAATGTTTCGTGAGGACATTATAAACGGAGCCCGAGATGATGAAGGACTCTTCCCTTTCGTACATCCACAATATGACAATTTTTTTCTTCTGTTAATTTATCTTTAATATCCAAAAACGTTGGCTCCTACCTTTATATCTTTCATTGTAACAAAAGTTCGGCACGTATATTTTTTGGTCTTGCGCATGACTTCCCAGGAATATGGATGTAATAAAAAAGTACAACCAATGATACTTGTGATACATTGTAGCTTGTGTAATCAGGACAGTTCTAAAAAGAAATAGCTCGCTAGATGAAATAGTTCATTTGCTTGCTAAGCCAGCCTTACAACTGCATTTACCGATATTATAGTGAAGAATTTGAAACTATAATGTTAATGATTCCGAGAAAATTCTCACCTAAAAGCTAAACTATTGTTAAAGAATCACAGTCAACCATGGTGCTTCGCGCGTCATGTAAGTATTTATATAAATGACATTGCACCTTTGTTGGACCTGTTCATAAAATAAACTGTAAATAACTAATTATATACATTAGCTTTATTATGAACAAAAAACTTTAAGACATTTACCCGTTGTGTTTTAATGAAATCCCGATTCCTGCCCCATCGCCTGCAACTTTCGCGCCATGCTTTGATGGAGCAGGATTTCGGCGAACTCGCTATGTAAAAGCTCCAACATTAAATTAACTATCCCTGGTTTAATATTGTGATTCTATTTTTTGTGGGACATACATTCATCATTTGAGCTAATTTTTCATTAGGTAAGGGAGGAAACCATTGTTATGTCGCGACACTTCTGTTTAAATTAATGCCAGACAATTTTACTCAGCAAGGAGAGAGTGCTGCCACTCAATGCAGGGTTTAAGCCTTTCTGTAAATGGAAATTTTGAACAATAACTATGCAATAGGTATTGTGCCGGGAATGGAACCGATCTCGTGATCAGCTCCTTAACCGCCCAGAATCCATCAAGCCCCGAGAGTCCATCAAGCTCCGAGATCGAATCAACCAATGAACCAAGCTGACTAGCAATTCATGTATGTAATACTTGTGTTATCCCAGTTTATTTAATATACTACCAATGACACTATACCATGGTATATATACAGCAACTTGTGGTTACCTCTTGGCAAAAGGACCCTTTAAGGTGGCTCCCTACAGTTATTCTTGTTTAAGCAATAATTCCGTAAAACAAGCTTATTCGTGCAGAACGCGAATTCTTTTCGACTTGGTGGCAATATTGGTCACCTAAGGAATATTTCGAACAAGATTTCAACAACGTCAATGTTCCCATGGCAACATGACGACAGCATAAAGCCTTCCAATTTAACCCATAAATGTGCCGCTATCTCAAAAACGATGTCAGTGACCTATCTTTTTTATTTCATATATCAATAAGGAATGATGCTCTGCAACTGTGGCGAAAGTTTGAAAAAATTCTGTAGTGTGATTTTTTTAAAAGCCAAAATTTTATTGCGAAGTTTCCACACTAAAGAGCTTTTTAAAAATTGAAATATATAAAATTTACCGCATAATAAATTTGTGGCCAAAATTTGAAGATAGGTTACCGATGAAACTAATGAGTAAAATGCAAATAAAGTTAGAGAATAGCCTCGTGTAACTAGAGAAATTCCCCTATTGAAAAGCGTCGCTGACTAGTAATAGATTGTACGCGGGCGCAGAACGAGTTTTCATTCAGCAAAATCGAGCGGCAATGTGTTTTTACTGTTTTGTTTTTGTCAATTTATCGATTTATTTGAGTGCCATAGACAGCCAAGGATTATTGTGAAGGATCAAATCGGTGAAAACAAGGTTGAAGCTAATTGAATCCTGCCGTTTACGCAATCTATGAGCTGTAACAGCCCATTAACAGGTGGACGTGTTTTTGTTTCATGTTTGGTTTTGTACTTTTTGCTAAAAATGAACAATTAGGCCATGAAACTGAAATATTTTTCTGTTTACATATAATCACTTTAATCTTGTAGAAACACGACTAAAAACGGGAACGTTTTCTTGAGAAGTAAACAACTTTTTAAACGTTTGTATACAATTTTGCAAATGTTTTACAGTTGACAGTGTATATTTTAAAAAATTAAAAAAACCTTGTTTCGTAGCTATTTTTGGACTAGTGATATTCGTATCATTTGTAGAATTGCTGTATAGACTTGCAAGTGATTTGGCACTCACAACGAAGTATTATTCAACGCTTTTTTCCATTAGAAACCTTTCAGAAATAGCTTTATTTTTTAAAAAAGCGTGGTCAATTTTTCTTTTGTTTTGATCATGAAGTTGCGTGGGATAGTTCACGTACTGGTCGCGCGAACATCCCGCACGCAAATGTAGGGAGCCTCCTTAAGTCAGAGGGCTGCAATAGAATTGCAGGGCTGCAGGTTCATTTCATACTGGCAGGCTTGTAATTGTATTCCTTTGCAGTTGCTCTCAGATAGTTCTAAGAAACACATGTTAACTATAAAGTTTCCATTTGAAATATTCATCAACAAAACCATGACCATTATTTTCTTACTAGTGTAGGCTCTTGATTGATATCTCCCATATTTAATATTGTCTATTTGCATCATCCCTGCTAGCCTGCGCTGCAGTTATCAGGGAAAGGGGGGGGGGAGGGGGGCAAAGGGGGCAAACTGGCCCGGGGCCCCGAGTTGCTGGGGGCCCCTGAAAAATTTTTGTAGGGCCCCAGCTTTTTTTGTGTGTTAAATATTTCCGCGCAAATGACAAGATATCTGTTTTCTTGGGCTAAGTACCGAATTTTGGCATAAAAAACTGAGATAAAGTCCCTCGAAAGCAGGGGGGGAGGTTGTTATCCGGAAAAAAAATTTTCAGGGAAAATTTTTTTAGATAGGGGCCCCTAAAAAAAAATTTGCCCCGAGCCCCCGCCAACCTCTGGGCGGCCCTGGGGAAAGGAGAGCCTGCACGAGATCTACTGTTTAGCCATTTCCGCCCACTTAGCCTGCGGGCTACGCCCACTTTCAACAGATGTCAAAACTGGCCAATCACACAAATTGTTTACGTTTGCAAATTTACTTGTCAAAATGAAATACTATAGATTGCTTTATGTTTGCAAATTTCAAAACGAAATAATATACGGATGTCGGCTGAAGAAAATTGAAGTCTAGGGAAGGGAATAGCGCTAGGCCTAGGGCAATCTCCATTGTGGTCACAAGTAGTTTGTCACGAAATGTCGTAGATACGTACAAATATAATTTATAGCCGCGACAGCGGTCAACCATGATGTATTAAATGTTAAATTTTCGAGCGATGCAGGGACGAGAAAGGTGTCTGAAGCCATCACTCCAGAGAGAGCAAGTCCTGTTCATAATACATAAGCATTACAGCAATTCTCTACTGGCACAAAATTATTAGCTACATAATCGTAAAGAAAAAATCTATTTGTCGTGAAAGAGACGCTAGGCTGATGACAGACAGCTATCCAACGAAGACACCACAGTCAATATCTCTAGAGCTTCATGAACAAAGTTTGTAAATACGTACTTTATTGTCCAACCGTAAATCGTGGCCTTTAAGCTCTTGTGAATGCAAAACACAAAGAAACAACTCTCAATAATGCATCCGCCGTGTTTGTTTATAATTTCAGCACAAATTAGCATATTTTTCATCCTGAACAATCACATTTCTCGTCCTCTGAGAGAACGAGTAAATACGGCAAAGCATGGGATTTCGTGCAGGCTCTCCTTTCCCTGAAAGTCGCTACGCAGGCTACATTCCTGCAATCCATCATATTATACACATTTAACCATAATATCATTCCAATCAAAATTTGATCTTAGAACTGCATTCAAAGAATGTTATCGAGCATAAGAATGTATCATTATAATTATGCTAAAGAAAATTGTATTTACTGGTATAATATACCTTACTTGTGGGGATAATAAATTCTTTTGACTTGAAAAATGTCTTTATTGATTTCTAAAGTTAGTTATTAGGACTTTTCTTTGTCTCCAAAGGAGTCGAACTGACTCCAAAAGCGGAGTAAATAAAAAAGGTACAGAACGATTCCTTTTCTGGAGTAAATTTTACTTCTGTTTTACTCCAGTTTTTGTAGTAACTTTTACTCTTTAAGTAGAGTTGTTTTTACTCTTTAAACTCTTAAAGAGAAATAGCAATGTAAATTTTTATTTTCTCATTTGAAAGAACTTTGATCTCATTAACGGTAGTTTTGGTGACGTCACAACAGGGATTAAACTTATAAAAGTATTCGTTGTTGACCAAATATTGATTGGTAGATGTTTTAAAGGTTTTGAGTGATCTTGATATTTCGAAGGGCAGACAGAGTATAGTTTTGAGTGCAAAATTATTAGTGTTTATCTAGATAAATATTGCGTAACCCCTGTTGTGACGTTACATGCGTTGAAGATGGCGGACATTTCATTCCTTTCAATCAAAATATTGGTAGAAGTAAGCAAGATACGAAAAAAATATGGTAAATGAGTATTATATATAGTGTTATAGCCAACAAGTTCTTTCAAATGAGAAAATAGAACAATATTTTGCCATTAATGCCATACGTCCCTTTAAAGTAACTCGTGACCTGTACAAATCTATTTTTCTTTATAAAACCATAATAACCGCGCACCCCAGATCCAGAAACATCTCGATAAAGAAAACATAGAAATGTTGCACTGTCCAATATTCGTCGTCTTTGCGTGTAAATTTTAACTTGCCAAAAATTTCTCTTAGCATTGCGTGTGATGTGAGGTGCAAACAAAATGCAAAATTCTGTGTTTAATTTTCAGGTGGCATTACTCATGCCCAAAAGATAGCAACTGCTTAGAGCCCACTGAGATCAAAATGATGAAAACAGCCGAAAAGTCCGCGTATAGCCAATACACTGCATGAGAGTATTCTGCAAGGACCATGGAGTTTGGCATGGTTTAAATAAAAAAATGTTCTTAAAATGACAAAAATACCATAATTATAGATCTGAGTAAAGGCCCTAAGCAGATGGCGCTTAATTCCTAACAAAACACCCTGAATAATTTAAACGCATGGGAATAGAAATTCATTTTAACCGGTCACTAATTTTAAAGATGCGGTACAGTCCGTATGTAAACAAAGGCTTTGTTTACATTTCGGTATCCAAAATATTGACTTTTATTCGACAACTATTTATATTTTCTTGAATCTAGAGTATAATAAATGATTAAGAGACAACAATCAAGCCTTGCAAGAACATAAAATGAAATAAAAACCTAAATAAACTTTTTGTAAATAAAAAGAGGGCTCCGTTGTGCACATGCGCAGATCAGACTGCACCGCATCTTCAAGGCAATTCAATGCCAAATTTTCTCGCAGCATTGTGCGTCAAGGTTTACAAAAATTGTAAGATTCTGTTTCTAACTTTCATAACACATGTCTCAAGAAGCAATAGCAACTACTTAGAGCCACCTTCGCATCAAAATGATGAAGCGAGCCGAAAAGTCTATACGCATCCAATCTGTTTATTATTGAAACCTTCACGTAAGGTATTCGTTTTATCAATGTTCGGAATTTTTTATCAACGTTCCCAAGGCACTCGTCGTTGAGGCATTAGGTACATAGAAGCAAACATCCAAATCGACTGCATGAGACTACTCTACATGCAACAACCTGTCTTGGTTTAGATCAAAATTATATACTTCAAAATTATACAAAAACGAAAAACGGACTTTGAAATAAACTTAGTTTCCCATTTTCCATATAAGAAATTGAGAATGGCACAAACTCCGTTCGGAACGTTTTCTGGTGTAGGAAGTTGAAGACCAACTCCCCCTGGTTATATTTTCCATTGCAATTTAATATGGCTACTCTGGAAGGACACGAAGTTTTATGGGAGGATGTTTGTCGAAGAAGGGAAATACCATAGAGGATTTAGCTGTTAGAGTTGCAGTCTCTGAGGTAGTTGTTGGAGTCAATATTATATATAAGTCAACATGATAGCCTAATTATGAAATTATATCATGAGCGTTAATCGCGTCAACTGATCGTGCATTGGTCAGTTAAATAATAGCGTGTTTTAATATCGATATTCGGAACCACCCAGCTAAATGATTAAATCAAGTTATCAGTTCATAGATATGCTTTATATAAAAGACACATCGACATATATATGGACATGATCAAATGCGCTTTACATCAAGTATTGTTATATAGCTAGCGTGAACACCAAACGTGATTGGCTGATTTGTGGTCACGTGACTTCAGATAAATGCAATGTTTCCCGCCGGGCAACAAGTGAAAAATTGTTGCCCGCCCCGACCGGCCACGCACATAAATAAACAAAATGGAGGCACAACTCAGATAATGAGAAACTACGATTTTCCAAGTTTGTGTTCAAATAAAGAATATAAAAGAGAAGAAAAATACACAACAGGCAACAGGATATGCTGCTGAAACCGTTTAAGTAGGTTCTTTTAATTTTAAATTCGTTTACACTATAGAGTTTTCGTCACGAAATACAATTGTTGTATGAATGTTGTTGAAGTTGATTTTTGTTCGTCGCTATATAACAAAACACTTAATGCCTGTTCCCTCGGGAAATAGTTAGTTTTGTTTTCCCTCGAATCTTAATGTTTCCCTCGACTTCGTCTCGGGAAACATTGAGATTCTCGGGAAAACAAAACTAACTATTTCCCTCGGGAGCAAACATTAAGTGTATATTATATGTACGCTTAATATACCTAATTAAATACTTGGCCTAGATTATTTTATCTTTTACAACAATTGTGTTATTACTTTCTTAACTGTGTTTATCCTAACCCACCCTGTCAACATTCCCTTCGGGAAGAAACCGGAACACTCGGAGAAAACCCACGACTTTCGTCAGAGCGTTCACTGACACTTTTCACACGAGACCGCAGCGAGAATTGAACCCACGAACTCAGGTGAAAGGCGTTTCGCTCTGACGACTGCGCCACCGAATCCCTAGTGTCCCCCCACCCCCCTCCCCAGTGTCGCCACTGGCCCAATACATCGAACAAGAGCACTCATCTCAGCGCGTTATGAAGACAAACAGAACCAACTCAAATGCGAGACACAAGAACATACAAAATTCAAGATTTAATCCATTAAATAACATCACTCAAAGGGTGACTGTGTTTATATGAAGCTTATCAATGAACTGATAACTTGATTTAATCATTTAGCTGGGTGGTTCCGAATATCGATATTATAAGACACGCTATGACCAGTGCACGATGAGTTAACGATTAACGCTGATGATATAATTTCATAAATATAACCCATGTATATAGCTTATATATATTATTACAACTATCTCAGAGACTGCGACTCTAATAGCATCATTAAGTTGTTCATTTGAAACAATTTCTCTATGTTTAATCCCTTTTTCTTTACAAAAGCGTTTGTAACTTCTAGAACAGAAACCTCGATGCTCTGGATACGTTGCTTGCAAAACATCGACAAAATCTTCTATGCATGGTATTTCCCTTCTTCGACAAAAATTCTCCCATAAAACCTTCGTGTTCTTCCAGAGCAGCCATATTAAATTGCAATGGGAAGTATAACCAGGGCCGGGGAATCGATGTTCAACTTCCTACACCAGAAAACGTTCCGAACGACGTTTGTGCCATTCTTAATTTCTTATATGGAAAATGGAAAACAAAATTTGTTTTCAAAATTCGTTTTCCGTCTTTATAAAGAATCTGAAAACGAAATTGAAGATCGTTTATGTTTTCCAGAAGCGCTTAGAATACAGTTGACGCTTTGATAAATTTAAAGTATATGTTAATTTTGTTTTCCAAGTTGTTTTTCAAAATTGAAAAACGAGAAACCGAGGTCAATGACTGATTTTCGTTTTTCTAGAAGTTGAATAACAAATGCTCTTTGATACACGCATTATAATTGCCGACAAAATCGCCTTGACGAACATTTCTCGCTCGAAATGAATGGACGTCTTTTAAATTTGAGACGCTACAGATGTTTGTATAAATAGTTTATATAATATATTTACATCTTCTTCTAGCGTTTAGTCAAACCTCTGAGACAAAAATAAATAGACGTAACTAGAAATGAACTAAGAAAAATCAACTAATAAATTTAAACTAAAAATGAACTAATAAATTTGAAATGAACTAAGAAAAACCTACCAGAAATGAATTCTCAAGTTCCCAACATCCACTAAGCACTCAGCAGATGGACAACAACTCAATATAATTTAACATGAATGTTGTGCAGACAAATAAATATTCTATTTAAATTGCCCTCTTAATTAAATATTCATGCTCATTGTCGTATACATTTGAAAATAAATTAAATAAAGTGTTTGGCATAATATACTACTTCCCAGATGAATCTTCTGGACGAATGGTGATACAAGGTATTCCCGAACAATTTTCATGGAGCTGAAGATTTTGCTGACGAAATTCTTTTGAGCTGCAATTTTATGAATTTGGCAATGCAGTGTTAAAAATATTTTCCTTCATTTTAGCATATTTTAATCCTAATAGTTTTAAGTGCTTGTTAAATTTGGCTGTTACGTATCTGTCTATTTTAGTATTCTGCATGGGGTTTTACGCATGTTGATCAAAACAGTCTTCTCACTGCATGCATGCATGCATCTACTTTACTTTTATTTACTCAGTCTGGTTTAGTTTACTCTATACGAAATAACGTTTATTACTGTTCATGATTTCAAGGTTGAGCTATCACGTACGTGCGTACAAGCAAAAATTGAAGTACACTCCATTTTTACCTTCAAAGTGCCACAACATGCAGCCTGTTTCATCAACGAGGAATCGTCATGCAGGTGGCAACCTGTGTCCGCCGCGGCTGGGTTTCGAAACCGCGACCTTCAAATTACTATACAGGGTGAATAAAAAAAAGGACACAGTTGGAAAAAGTTCACTTTAGTCAGATGTGCGCGAAATTTGCGGAAACGTTCAGTTAACCTGAGTATCAGGCCCTTATGTTTTCATTCGCCAGGATAATTGGCGGCGGCGAATGAAGGATGGCCTGATACAATTCTTTACCGCGGCGCATGTAAAAAGCCAGATTCTGGCTTTTTCGTCTGATTGGCCGATTAGACAAACGATTTTTTAAATCTGTCATTTGATTGGGTGGTACTAATTAGATTATACTATTGTCAGTTGTTGATATATTTTATAACGATCCCACTAAACGGCTGAATTTAAATTAAAACTGCAGTAAAATTAGAAAATAATCGCAAATTAGCGAAATATATTGCAAATGTAGCTTATATTAAATCGCCATCAGATTGCACTATCGACTAACTGACGTATAGTTATAAAATATACTCAAATATATATACTTTATAATTATATGTTAGTTTGTTGATAAATACGGCAAGCGCCATGTAAAAGCACATTGTAGTCACTGAAACCTCTGCGGAGGAGAGAGCAATCGGTTGGCGATTTAATATAAGCTACATTTGCAATATATTTCGCTAATTTGTGATTATTTTTGTTAATTTTATAAGTTCATTGCAGTTTTAATTTAAATTCAGCCGTTTAGTTGGCAGCCTATGCTATAATTAGATTGTTGTTGTCGTTGTGTGAAATTTAAATTTCTCCTGCGACATTTTGATTGGATACTAAATATAAACTTTGCTGTGGGTGGAAAGCGATCAGGTTAAGTTTTGTGTCAGGCTCTATTTGTAAAATAGAGCCTGATACTCAGGTTACGTTCAGTAAGCCTAAGTACTTTAACGTTTGCTGGTACATCTAGCACTGAATTTATTTAAAATGCTAGCGTTTTTAGAATATAGGAAAGCTGTTACTACTGAATCCCCCAAAAAAGGCCTTACGCACAAAAATTATTCATCGGAAACAAAAATTAATCTTGATAAAATATGGATTATGGACTGTCTTGCACGAGTTATCAAAGTTTCAAAAAATTTGGTGCACTCGTAGGCCAACGCTACGCGCCAACGCGAGATCTTCAAAATCTGGATTTTCTCTCGTTTGGTTAGTTCAAGCGCGATTCTTTTGCATGATTTCAAATTAATTTTATGCATGCTTGGAGTTTGCATAAATTACAGTACGAAATTCGCAAACCAATTCCTAGGCGGAGCTTCCCGAATTCGGGGAGCTCCGCCTATTCCCCGAAGTCGGCTGGAAATCGAGACGAACCAATTCCCAAAGGTCCCAGAGTTATTATTACTATTATTCTTATTTAGTCAATTGATGAATTACTTATCAAGTCTTACAAAAATATTTTTTTTAAAAATATATTACAAGTTTATGACATTAGGTTATATTAAAATTGCAAAGCTGAACCATATCTAAAAATACATCTATTGATGAAACTATTTTTAAAACGCTCGGTAGAAATGTTTGGCCACTGTGTTTCTTGTGTTCTAAGATTAACTGTATATTCTTTAATTTTTGGATAGATTTCTCTAAACGGATAATTATTTTGTTTACACAGCTTTTCAAACAGCTTCCTATCTGTCTGCTCTAACAGTATATTAATATCTATTTGTTCTGATGTGTATCTTCTTTTACTAGAAAATACATGCATGCAGAAACCCTCGCCTTGCTGACAAAACCATTTTATTTTCCGAACGTGAAGTATTTTAAGTAGTTGTCATGGTAACACGATAATTTTTTAAGAATATTTTTACAAATGAAAAATCCCCTATAAATATCACTTTTAATTACGAAATTATCAATTTCCTAAACATATATATGTTAGGTATGTTATTATACGTAATATAAGCTTGAATTTAAGGTAAAATTCAACCACAAACGCTTCGCAAAACGTTTTAAAATGTTCTTTTACTATAGAAATAAACTGCCTTTAGCGATAAACTTTGAGTTCGAAATAAAATGATTCCAAATTCTCCCATTTAAATAACTTTGCTTAGTATAATAAAAAGTGTAATCAATAAAGATACACTGAAATAATACGCTGTCTTGTTTCATATTTTATATACGCAACGATCGGCTTTTAAAGTAATTACAGCCGAGATTACAGTATATTAAAAGCAAACAATGCACCAATATTTAAAACAAACTTACCTTCGTTAACGTTGGCACCTTTACTTCCTTCTTTTAGCAATCCTCTTGCCTTTTTGCCTCAAAAATCCTTTGCAATTTACAAAATCTTGCAAAAATGAAATATATTTGCAAGAAATCATCAAATCAATTTCGCTGTCGTCCATCGTCATGCAGCCGTTATAATGCCAATTTTAAATTGGACCAATCAGTGTTGGCTATTCATTACAGTCCGCTATATTATGAGATCAGTGAGGATGACCACCCACCGAAACACGCACAGTGACCCACGCCCGTGATATTTGATGAACTTTAGACTTCGCTAATGCTTCCCTTCCCCGGGTGTAAATAGCCGGGGGGAATTAGTACCCTCGCACGGCGCTTCGCGCCGTCGGCTCGGGGATAACAATGAGTTAAGAAGTTTTGAATAGTTGTTAATTCCGGTGGTGATGCAGCAATAACTGATAAGCCATAGGTAAGTTGTGACAGGACCAATGACCTAAGAAGAAGATCTAACTCGTCTTGACTATATCCTTCATTCCTCAGCTTTCGAATTGCAAACAAGCATTTATTTGCTTTCACCAACTTTTTCATAACACATTTCTCAAATCTGCTTGTCATCTCAAAGGTTAGTCTAGACTCGTCAAAACTAGACTCTGCCGTTCAAAACCATGAATTGGTGCAACACAATCCTCTGATCATCCTTTCATTAATATAATCATTCCTTTACATTTACCTTCATTTAAAGGTAGATTCGGACCATACATACATACATACATACATACACACATACACACAATACATAAAAATTTATTTAAACACGTTAGCCCTAACATCTTTCGATGATTTCCATGGGGGACGTATAAGATTAAGACTAATACATATACAGCATACAAACTATTTACATAATTATTCTTTAGACAATTAGCAAACATAAATAAATAACAAACATACAAACAATTTACATAATTATTGCTTTTGAAAATGTGGCTTCATTAGTCTTTTGAAACAACTCATAAAGTTGGATTGTTTTACAGTAATTAATAAGTTATTCCAAAGAGTTGCTCCACTATAACTGAAGTTCTTTTTCTTAAATTCTGATTTAGGGAATGGAAGTACCAGATCTGTTTGAGAATTTCTTAATTGGTGTATAATTGGACAATCACTTATTTTCAAAAAATTTTCTTTCAGGTTTGGACCAGTTTCATTATTTAAGATTTTGTATGTAAAAATGGATTTCAAGTATTTTCGTCTATTGTCAAGAGTTTGCCATCTCAAAGTTGCAAGAACATCGCCTACCTAATATCATAAGATGCTCCTGCTATTACTCTAGCAGCTCGATATGGACATTTTTGGAGTTTTTCTTTTAAGACGATTCCACAGGTATCCCACAATTGACAACAGTAGTCAAAATAGGGCTGTATTAAATTAAGGCGTTTGTAAACTGTTTGTAAGAATTCCTGAGGAACACAAGTTTTAATTCGTTTAATTATTGCAATGCCTGTATTAACTTTTTTAATAATCATATCAATATGGTGTTCCCAGTTTAATTTTTCGTCAAAAGTGACACCAAGGCATTTGTAGCAATTTACCCTTGGGACAGGAAAATTGTTAATTAAGATCGGTATTCCTTGAGGTATATTCTTAATTTTATAAGGAGATGCAATAAACATACATTTAGATTTCTTAGGATGAATTTGTAGCTTATTATTCTTCATCCATTGCGTAACAATACTTAGGTCATAATTTATGTTGTCAATAAGATCATTTACATTGTGTGATGACGCGTAAATTTCCGTGTCATCAGCATATAGACCAGGCGTGGGTTATTTGAGACATAGTGGTAGGTCACTGATGTAAAGCAAAAATAAAAACGGCCCCAGGATCGACCCCTGGGGGAACCCACATTTTAATTTTTCAATAGAGGATAGTATCCCATTAGCTACACATTGTTGTTCCCTATCCGTTAGGTATGATTCAAACCAGAGTAATTCATTACCGCTAATGCCAAAGTTGCATCTCATTTTAATTAATAAAATATTATGATTTATTGAATCAAAAGCTTTCTATATGTCTAAAAATACTATGCAGTTTATTTTCCCCTCGTCCTTGTTATTTAAGATTTCGTCACATCTTTTAATGAGGGCTGATATGGTTGAGTGTAGTGACCGAAAGTCAGACTGCTGCTTTGAGAGAAGATTAATTTCATTTAGGTACGTATACATTTGCCTAAACACTTCTTTTTCTAGGACTTTACTTACAATTGACAAAATAGAAATGGGTCTATAATTTTTTCATTTACTTTTATCTTCAGATTTGAGGATAGGAGTTACTCGAGCTCGTTTCCTATCGTTAACATAAATACCGCTTTGAAGAGATAAATTAAAAATATACGTTAAGGAAGGGGCAATAATATTGGCAGCTAGTTTTACTACCAACCTTAATGAGAGAAAAATTAAATTTATTATCAGTTTGGGAATGGATGTTGGTGTCAGAGAACTCAAGATTTTCTCCACTTACGTTTGGCGTATCATGCTCATCAGGGTACAGTCCAATGTTGATGAAATGTTTATTAAAATGCTCTGCAATGAGATTAGGTCAGTGATGACATTTTCACTAACTTTAAGCTCACTAATGTAATTGGATTTATTTTGTTTCCCTAGCGGAAAATGTATTGCAGACCAGCTTTTTTTTAAATGCTTTGTGTCTGCACATTCAGATATTTTGCTAATATAAAAAATAGATTTGGTCTCACGTATTAGTTTATTAATTAACTTTATTATGCAAATCAGATTTTAGTTTTATGGCCTGGCTTTTTCTTATTGTAGTTTCTTCTTCTCGGAGTGGTGTATTTCCCTGATCTTATATGCCTAAACATGTTTATCTAGTGTTCCGATAAATAGTTCCTTCCACCTTTTTCAACTCAAGTTTGGATCGTTTGTTGTGAAAATAGTTTGCCAAGGAATATTGGTTAGGTCGGATATAAATTCTGTTTCAGAAAAGTGTTTAAAATTACGAACTCTTTTAACAGTTGGCCTACGTTTAACTGGTTTGAAATTGTGAACTGCATATATTAGGCTACGATCTGATATACCAACGTGAATGACGCCAGCATGAGATATTTTTTCAGGAACATTTTTCAGAATAAGGTCAATTATTGCTGCCGAGCGTAGCGAGGCGGCACCTTATTCTTAACACGCGGTGGTTTCTCCCGAGTCCACTCGACCCAGTCATTCGCGCGATCTATGTATTGTCGAGATCTCCTGTCTGTAAAGATGGTTTCTGGGAGGAATAATTAAGCTTCAGGAAGTTTCTTTTAAACAAGGGGGGCAGTCAAACTTTAATATTTTGCTGTGTAAGCAGTTTTAAACTTTTAATACGAGACCATACGAGTTTATATGTTGGATTGCAAACGAATATCAAAGGATAAATCAGGTAAGAATGGCTATATTTCTTTCTGGTGATATACATGAAGGCATTTAATATATTTAGATCTGCTGTTTAGCATTCGATACAGAGGTGTTGAAACATATGATTTCATGATGTCAATAATGTCTTATTTTATACAAGGTGTGAAAATGTACTTTGAGTTTATTTGTTTGTGTGGCGATGTGCCAAGGCGATGAGTTTATAATGTTCATTTTAGATGTTTATAGCAATGGTGCTTTCACCACGTTTTAAAAACAAACGCGGACTGTTACTTGTGCACGTATCAGGCCTTATATTAATAAGATTCCTATAGCAACCCAGTGTGGAGATTGTTGTCTGTATATATTAACTTACCGGGCTACCAAAAGTTACATGCAAATAGCATATCGACCGACGTTTGTACTGATGGCCTGTTTATATCTCTAAGACATGTTCATTGTTAAAGATGCAGTACAGTCCATATGTAAACAAAGGCTTTGTTTACATTTCGGTATCCAAAATATAGAATTTTGTTCGACAACTATTTACATTTTCATGATTCTAGAGTATAATAAATTATCAAGACACAACAATCAAGCTAAATAAACTGTTTGTATAAAAAAGAGGGATCGGACTGTACAGCATCTGCTGCCGAAGGCAACACACTATTCTTAACATGAAGTATCGCGTTCACTTGTGCCCAGAGTTATGTATTGTCGAGATATCGATTTTGTGTCTGTCTGTCTGTCTGTCTGTCTGTCTGTCTGTCTGTCTGTCTGTCTGTCTGTCTGTCTGTCTGTCTGTCTGTCTGTCTGTCTGTCTGTCTGTCTGTCTGTCTGTCTGTCTGTCTGTCTGTCTGTCTGTCTGTCTGTTTGTCTGTCTGTCTGTCTGTCTGTCTGTCTGTCTGTCTGTCTGTCTGTCTGTCTGTCTGTCTGTCTGTCTCTCTGTCTGTCTGTCTGTCTCTCTGTCGGATGTTTCACGTAATTCCGGGGAAATAATTAAGGCTTCAGGAAGTTTTTTAAACGAGGGGGGGCGGTCAAACTTTATTTTGTATTGTACAAGAATCAAGTTCTCTAGATCAAGTTCTTATCAATATCAGCAGTACTATTAAAAGCTAGCTTATTTACATTTACATGATGCAAAACATCACCAATACTTTCAATAATTCAGGTAAGGATAGCTTCTCATTTCTTTCTGGTTGTGAAATTATATTTAATTTAGTACATAATACTATATGATTTACATTTTCATCATGAAAAATATCGCCAATATTTTCAACCGGCTGTATAGACATGCACTTCGATAAATATACATGAAGCCGAAGGCATTT
The DNA here is from genome assembly GCA_902702795.2 of Paramuricea clavata. NCBI lineage: Eukaryota > Metazoa > Cnidaria > Anthozoa > Malacalcyonacea > Plexauridae > Paramuricea > Paramuricea clavata. Next base: position 20,601 of record CACRXK020005183.1, read on the forward strand.
ATATTTAGAACACTATGATTTCATGAACTATCAGCATGAATTTATCATGATTTAGTAGTTAATAGCATTTTAGTCAATTTACTCGATTCTGATTGGTTAAAAACCGTGCCGATTAAACATTAATCGGCACAGTGTGCCGATTAAAGATTAATCGGCACGGATACGAGCCCGCGTGGATCATGCGTGCATTTATATAAAACACAAAATGTCAACACAAAAACAAGTTAAAACAACTTGAAAATGTACATTTTCTGATCTCTTATTTTACAATGAGCCCTGATTCATGCTTTCATAACGAAGAAAAAAGAAGAAATAAAGATTATTCCCAGTTTTTACAGGTATGAATTGAAAATTAATGACAGAAAGTGCTCTCAAAAATTGACCACATGCAGAGGCGCGTATATCGCTGTGCTCGCTTGAATACAAATACAATGTCTCTTATCATTGATTGCTCGTGTAAAATTGACTGTAAATTGTATTTCGCCAAACACGCGTGCGATTTTTCATTAATACTTCTCGAACCGTGTAATTTCCTATACTTATTTGTTTGTGTGGTGATGTCCCAAGGCGATGAGTTTATAGTGTTCATTCTACATGTTTGTAGCAATGTGCTTTCAGCGGCACGTTTTGAAAACAAACGTGGAATGATATAGCAATCCAGTGTAGATTGTTGTCTGCAAGGGCGTATTTTCATTATTTTTTTTAAAGGAGAGGTGGATAATTTCTAGTAGAGCTTCGGCAGGAGTTAGGGTTAAAGACTTTCACACATAATAGGAGGGGTGAAGCGGTTTTGAACATTTTATAAGGCCTCGGGGTTAGAGAGATTAGAGGGGGAAGTTAACTATACCTAACCCCAGTAAATCCGCCCATGGTTGTCTGGAAATATTAACTTACCAGCAGTTACATGTAATAGCATGTCAACCGACTTTTGTACAAGGTATGACAGTCTGTAAAAATACATATCTGAGATAGGTCCATTGTCAGCATAATATGAAATAATCATACTGGCCTACATAATACAATCATATATTTTCCTAGCTGTGTTATTACATTTCAGGGTATACTATATTTTTTCGATAATGTTCAAAATATCTTTCTTATTATATATTTGCAATAGGGTAGCTTTGAAGGTGCCAATGTAAATAATAATTGGGAAAAAACTGTCTTGGTATTGCTATAGTGTGTCTCAAAAAAAGTGAACCTTTCAAATTCAAATTAGCTATAACATATTGTAGCAATTTGACAGCAGTCTAATTGCATTGAATTAATAGTTGGGTAAGAACACAAGGAATAGGCCGTTTGCCGTGACCCGATATCGTTCACTAATTCATTAAGCATGTCGTGGAACTGAAATATTTCACGGTAACTAACATTTTAGAACACGCTGAATTCAAATCCGAAAAGTTGCCGCTCCGTAGCCCCGCAGTTTTTTCACAAATTGCATTTGTATTTTCAGTTCTTCGACGAACAAAAATAAACACGCGCCATTTTGAAATTAAATAACATCACTCAGAGTATGCCGTTTAACCCGTTTTTGCTCCCCAGTCTCCGATGCTCATGACCGAGTTAAGATTTGGAGCAATGTTATTAAATTTGCTGCAAAACAAACACAGTCACGTGGTTTTAAAAATGGCTAGTCAGAGTGATTTTCAGTTTATTTGCCAGTAAAATCGCTAAAGAATGAGAAATAAAAGTTTAAATTATTTATTTGGCAGAGAAAAGCAATAAGGTAGGTGTTCTCTGTGTATATTTTTTGAGTTTGTTTAAGGTTAATGGCCTATAGAAGAACAAACAAGTGATTAATAAGTGAACAATCATCAACCATGACGATTTATTCAGGTTAATAGCTCTCAGACACATATAAGGAAAGGATTAATTAAGGTCAGTCTGCTTGGAAACTCACAGTAAAATTGTTCCATATCAAGTTTGCTGTTTATGGGAATTATTGTTAGTCATAAGGTGTAAAGTAAATCATAGAAACTGTTATTCAAAAATTGATTTATCACCCCTTGCCTATGAAATGTCAAGAAGGCCAACAGAACCATGAACATTTGCATAGTATAAGTGATTATTATATCTGCATAACCTGCTGCTGACTTATTTATTCCATGCCTTATTGCATCTTCAAGATTTAGACTGTGCTAGAATATACAGTATACACACAAGAATATATAATAGGATATACAAATAAGACTCTGCATGAATAGATTGGGTCTAAAGTTGTATTAAATGTTTTTTATTTGCATGTGGCTTTCCCCATTCAGGGCAGAGTACACAAATCTGAGCGCAGCCTGTCATTGATCACATTTAGCTCAACTGCATAGTAGAGCACCAGGTTAGTGACCTGGGTGTTTAACATATTGCATGAGCACCAGCACTTTTCCACTTGACGAGTAAAATTGTCTGGCATTAGACAGAGTAGACTAATAAAGTAGGGTGCATTGGGGAGCAATGCAATTATTTTAAAGGGTTAAGATCCAAGCACGGCTGCCTGGGACTCATGTATTTTTCCTTATTTCTAACAGGTTATAAAACAAAGCAAACAGCTTGTTTACTGTCACTTAGCTGGATAAACCAGCATAACAACATAGAAAGTATTACTTTGTCAAATTGGGCAACAAAACATTTATGCTGTTGAATATATTTTGAACTCACAGTTTTGCTTCCACCCATAGCTACAATCATGGCAAAAATTCTGTGGACACTTACAGGTGTGAACGATTAAAGTATTACTGTTCACATAATCACATACACATGTTGGCATCTTCATCTCCCCCATCAGTCACAGAGCTTTCGCCTAACCGATCTAGAAGCTTTTCAACAGTTAAAAAATGCTGTTTTTGCACATATGTTTGGGCAAGGCAGGTATTTGTATTTAAGTATTTTTGCACACACTGTCCACAATATACAATGTTTTTCCAGGATTGTAGGTGGATATTCTAATTTAGGGGCTGCTTATATGAGCGGCTACTGTAGATCTCAAAACCAGGCTGATCTCTGTCAGCCAAACATCTTTCCTTGTAATTGAAGGAATTAATACAAGTTTAGACCCAATCTATTCATGCAGAATCTTATTTGTATATCTATTCCTATTATATATTCTTGTGTGTACACTGTATATTCTAGCACAGTCTAAATCTTGAAGATGCAATAAGGCATGGAATAAATAAGTCAGCAGCCGGTTATGCAGATATAATAATCATTTATACTATGCAAATGTTCATGGTTTTGTTGGCCTTCTTGACATTTCATGGGGTGATAAATCAATATTTGAATAACAGTTTCTATAAATTACTTTACACCTTATGATCAACAATAATTCCCATAAACAGCAAACTCGATATGATTTTACTGTGAGTTTTCAAGCAGACTGGCCTTAATTCATCCTTTCCTTATATACGTGTCTGGGAGCTGTTAAAAATCTGAATAAATCGTGATGGTTGTTCACTTAATCACTTGTTTGTTCTTCTATAGGCCATTAGCCTTAAACAAACTCAAAAAATATACACAGAGAACACCTACCTTATTGCTTTTCTCTGCCAAATAAATAATTTAAACTTTTATTTCTCATTCTTTAGCGATTTTACTGGCAAATAAACTGAAAATCACTCTGACAAGCCATTTTTAAAACCACGTGACTGTGTGTGTTTTGCAGCAAATTTAATAACATTGCTCTAAATCTTAACTCGGTCATGAGCATCGGAGACTGGGGAGCAAAAACGGGTTAAACGGCATACCATGACGAACCGCACTACCTTAATTATGTAAACTTTGTGTTTTAAAAACACGAATCTCCGGAAACGCATTAGCTCATAACTGTCGCCAATCCAGGTGAAGTACATAAATTTACTAAGATTTTTCGCTACATGATATTGCTGATCCCTGTAGGAGCTCTAACGAAACCTGTTATTAATATTGTTATTGATTAAAGGTACAGATTGAAGGTGTTTTGGATCTTCTGAGTAATAACAACTTCTGATTTATTGTATGACATTTATTGCGGGAAGCAATAGCACGTGTAAATGTTGCGCTTTTTCGCTTTCTGATGGCCTCAACTTAGCAGCATATGGTACCCAGAATGACATATTGTAACAAAGATCTATGAATTATTCTGTTCTACATGTATCGATCAAGTGTTTACCATGTGCCTATATATCAGATAAAGTTGTGCGTTCTGTGATGGTGGCTATAACTGTTTTTTCAGTATTTCACGCACATTCTTCTATGACTATGATAAATGTTTAAGAGTACATCTCTTAAATATATCGTTGAGGCATGATTTACTTAGCACGATAATCTGTTCGCACTTACAAAACTCCCCAACCTTTAATTTAAAACAACTCTCTCTAAAGCATAAACATCGGCATCGCTTGCTGGTGACTGTTTTGGCTTGCCTTCTATTATTTCAGGTGCAATATGCGCATGCTTTTCCCGATATTCAGCCTTTAACTCCTCGGATAATTCGGCCTTTCGTTTAGCATTTGCAAATGAATATGCCTTACCAAAGTCTATCAGTATGGCATGGAACTGCACATTATCCTTGGTAACCATGACGTTGTCCAATTTTATATCGTTGTGCAAAATATTGTTGTCGTGCACCACCTACTTCAAGGTGTTACTTAGTTTTGCTATGACGGATATGCCTTCCAAATTACTTAGATTAAACTGGGATATTTCGGGATTTGGGAAATTGTACAAAGAAGTATTTCTTTTATCTGATAAATCTTTTATCTGATGTTTTATGGCATTGATTCAATGCCATAAAACAAAGAAATCATAAGCCACGGCTTCGTCGTAACGTTCATGTCAATGTATATTGTGCACCAGCAAAGCAAGCATATTTTGTATGACGGCAGCATTTCAGAAACTATATTTATACACTTGAAACGAATCATAGATAGTTCCATTTATTCAAATAATGTTAAGCTTTATCTGATTAAGATGACACATCTTTTGACACAAGGGTATATCAGCTTAAAAGTATTTCGAACAAATAAGTTTGCGATCATGCAAGATCATAGCATATAGCATAGCATAGCATAGCATAGCATAGCATAGCATAGCATAGCAAAGCAAGCATATTATTGTATTTATCTTCAAAATCTGTCAGCATAACTAAGATGACACATCTTTCTGATACAAGAGTATAGCAGCTTAAACGTATTTGGAACAAATAAATATATTTGCAATCACGTAAGGTCATGTAGTAGATTGTGCATAGCAAAGCTATTATATTGTATTTATCGCAACATCATGTTAGCAACTCTGTCTCAAATCAAATAATTTTAAGCTTCAACTGATTAAGGTAAGATGAAACATCTTCAAAATCTGTCAGCATAAGATGACGCATCTTTCTGACACAAGAGTATATCAGCTTTAAAGTATTTGGAACAAATAAATTTGTCATCATATATGCAAGATCATGCAGTAGATTGTGCATTATAGCAAAGCAATTGTCATATTGTATTTATCGCAACATTATGTTAGCAACTCAAATTCCATTTCAATTTAGAAACCGTAGTTCCATATGCCTATTTATTCAAATAATTTTAAGCTTCAATTACTGATTAATTAAGGTAAGATGAAGCATCTTCAAAATCTGTCAGCATAAGATGACGCATCTTTCTGACACAAGAGTATATCAGCTTAAAAGTATTAGGAACAAATAAACTTGTCATCATGCAAGATCATGCAGTATAGATTGTGCATTATAGCAAAGCAATGTCATATTGTATTTATCGCAATTAACTTTATGTTAGCAACTCAAATTCCATTTCAATTTAGAAACCGTAGTTCCATATGCCTATTTATTCAAATACTTTTAAGCTTCAATTTAATACTGATTATAAGGTAAGATAAGCATCTTCAAAATCTGTCACCATAAGATGACGCATCTTTCTGACACAATTAGAGTATATCAGCTTAAAAGTATTTGGAACAAATAAACTTGTCATCATGCAAGATCATGCAGTAGATTGTGCATTATAGCAAAGCAATGTCATATTGTATTTATCGCAATTAACTTTATGTTAGCAACTCAAATTCCATTTCAATTTAGAAACCGTTGTTCAATTTTCAGATATTTGTGTATGCGTCTGCTGATGAAGCTTAAATTGAGCCTTTGTCTCCTGAATTTGTTGCTTTGTTGAAGAATAAAAGCTCGCCATTCAGAAACGAACTGTCGGTCTGTCCCTCATTGTCGTTGATGAATTGGCAGTTAGGCTAATTAATACATAGTGACTTGGTGAGTTTATGGAGTTTGGGTTTATTATAATATTGTATGTCTTTGTATTAAAATATGTATGTATGTATTGTATATTGTATGTATTGTTTTGATCTTAAATGGAATAGTCATGTTGACAGTATTAATGTATCTAAAAGATTGTATTTTTTATATAAACTAAACCTCTATGCCTCTATGTTTACAAAGCTTAAAATTTAAACTTGAAAATTGGAAACATGCAAATGTGTACGTATACGAATGCTAAAACTATGAACTATGAATTACTAGTAAAACGTTTACATGTAGAACTTGCGATTATGAATGTGTTCATGTATCTATTAGTCTTAATTATTGGAAAGTCCTCAGGGATTAATGTGCAGACAGTGCAGTATTTGAGTTCAAATCCGGCAATAGTGCCGCGAAGTTTGTGATTTGGATCTTCAATGATTTCTGTATCCGTTCAATGTCTTTACTCAGGTAATTTGGGATTCCGTAATGAAAAACGGGCAATGCATATTCTACTATCTCGGTCGGATGCAAGTACAATAAAAACAAATCATCTCAGCAGCGGGTACATTCGCACGTTTTAACTGACGTAAATTACAAACACTCCTTGTAAATCTTAACCATGTAATTCAGCTGAATAGCTGTATTAAGTTGGTAATTTGTTATCACTGTAAAGTATTAATATATATCAAAATATTGTCGCAGAAAGAAACAGTCTATAGAATAGACCCTTCAATAAACCCTGAGACCCCTTGCCTTGCTTTATACGTTTTTCTGCCAGACAAATTCTGATTATGAATATTCATACTTGCCAAACTGAAATTTGAGAATTTAAATACACGTTGTTTGATGGTTTTACACTAAGCGAATTGAGTCATTCGAGATCGCGCCTTTCAAGAGATGTTTTTGACCCTGTTTTGAAATATAAACAAGTACGCGGAGCTTAATCAAACACGCTTGACAATTAGTTAAAGCGGCAATCCCTCTATTTATTAGGGATTGCTCGCAGTCTACAAAACAGTATAATTTGTAGTTTCGTTGTAAAGTGATGACAGAGTAAACAAACCATATTGTACGTTAATAACTTAAATAGATGGCTTAATATTTAACAGTTACACCAAGCGATGTATTGCATTACAAAGTGTCTTCTCCACTTATTAATAGCCTATAATTGGTGTCTGTCAAACCTAATTACAACTTCTATGGGATCGTGACTAAAACACCACACGAGTACATACGAGTAACATACGAGTAACACACAAGTACATACAAGTACATACGAGTAACATACGAGTACATACGAGTAACATACGAGTACATACGAGTAACACACGAGTAACATACAAGTACACACGAGTAACATACGAGTACACACGAGTAACATACGAGTAAATACGAGTACATACGAGTAAAATACGAGTACATACGAGTAAAATACGAAAATTAGCACGCTTTCTTTAAAGTTTCTTTCACTTTCACACTTTCACTTTGGCTTCGTATTATGTTCATGTTGTAAATGCCTTATTGACATAGGCGTACGAGACAGGGGGGGGGGCAACTGCCCCCCAAAATTTTGGAAAACCATGGAAATTCGGGCAAACGCTAGGAAAAATCAAGAAAATTCGAGCAGATTTATGAGAAAATATGTTAAAATCAGGTTATTTTTTTACAATTCTCCATAAAAATTCGGGCAAACTTTCAACTCCCCCCGCAGAAAACATCAGCCCCGTTCTCCTATGTGTTTTGCAAATTTAATACGTCAATTGTACACCTGTTAATACGTTTTCAACAGGGAAAGATAAAATGCTTAGTGTTCATTATTTATCGGTTGGGGGGGGGGGGCTGGTAAAATAATGGGGGGATATATTTTATGGGTGAAAAATTAAAATAATGGTTTTGGGGAGACAATAAAATTTTATAGCATTGATATAAAGAAGATAGTAGAGAGATAGTGGCGTAGCCGGCGTAAAAGGCGTGAGCCATTTTAGGGGAGGTCTGGGGGCATGCTTCCCCAGAATATTTTGAAATCTAGAGTCCCTGAAATGCGATTTCCTGCATATTCGGAGTGTGAGTTTGCATAAGTCCGAAGACTGTATAATGCATAAAAGACATGATTTTTCGTGATGGAAAATGA
>CACRXK020005184.1:0-28955 GCA_902702795.2 Paramuricea clavata
ATCCCATAATAGCATCATGTACTTCATGTATATGAATAAGTGCGAAACCAGAAGCTATCTTGAAAAGTTCGATTAATGTAATTTCTAGGATTAATAGGACTTTTTGGGAGTTCTCAGGTAAATCATGGCTGACATTTATATAATAAGTATTTAATTGGTGACCGATATTTGTTTTTATATAATAATTTTTCCTGTTTATTATCATGCCAATGAACTTCCATGTTGCCTTTAAATTTTGACTGTTCATGTTGAATTGCACTGCAAAATAGTTTTTTAGCTACTTCTTTAATCTTATTAAGTGTATTATTGTATTTTTTATATATTTTATTTTCCCCGGATCATTACTTAGAAAATGGGTTTTAAAGAGTTTTTGTTTTCTTTTAATTGATTTAAGGATAGTGTTTGATATCCATGGTTTGTTTAATTGTTTCTTTTTTTTATTAAATACTTTACGAAATGGTGTATGTTTGTCAGATATTCCCTGAAGCGTATTTATTATGTCATGCATGCTTTCTTGACATCACTTTTAATAGAGATATTAAAATTTATATTTCTAATATCATTTAAGAGTAGATCACTATCAAAATTTCTCAAAAATGGGTATCCTTATTGATAAGAAGTTTATTAGAAATTGTGCAAAACACAGGGAGGCGGTCTGAAATATCTGCTAAGCATATTCCAGCTCTCAGAACCTTTTGAGGCGTACTTGTGTAGATATGGTCGAGAAGGGTAGAGGTATGGTGCATGATACGGGTAGCCTTGGTGATTAAAGGCATAAGCCTTTGGTCAAGCAGCATATCAAGATATTCAGATGTTTGGTTATTGCTATTGTATTTTAAAAATTCTATATTTATGTCTCCTAATATGAATACTTCTCAACCCTTATTGTTTAATTTAATCATTGTGTCTTTGAGCGTATCCGAAAATTGAGCACGACCATGACAAGGGTGGCGATATATGCAACCGATTACAATATTTTTTCCCTTTTACAGGTGATTTCAATCCAACAAGTTTCAACGCCATCAGGTATCGACTCTAAGTTATGTCATCTATTGAATTCTAGTTCATTAGCAATGTAAAATCCAACTCCCCCAGCAGACATTTTGGGGTTTGTATTTACACATGTTAAAATGCGCCATTGAAAACCCATGTTGTTTTTTTTGCTTTATCAAAGAGATTTGCTTAATTGAATGATATTTTGATTCAATATAGTTTTCATGTAGATTATTATGAAAATTGTCTTTTCTATCTGGACTTTCGATTATATCTTTGAAAAGATCTTTGGATTCAAGAAGGGGACTTAAAGAATATGCCCAAACCCCTGTTGTCCTAAGAAAATCTTCAGTATTCAGATCATAGAATGGTAATTCGTCAAGGAAATTTTGGTCTAAAGCCATATCTTAATTATATTAGATTTAATTGTTTTTGTTTGTGGAAACACCACGTAAATTTATTACTGCAGTAATAAATTTACGCGGTGTTTCCACAAACAAAAACAATTATATTTTATCGCCATGCAAACATTCAAAGAACCTATATTAGATTTACAATTGAATATATATATATTTAATATATATATATATATATTTAATATATATATTTAATATATATATATATATATATGAAAAATCCACCGGGAATATAGTATTCTATAAGATCAACGTAACTCACATATTTGCATTGATCTGCTGTTGAAGTGGGCAGTCAACTTGACGATGATGTCTGGGCAGTCTGGCCTTCAGTCATATCTTGGTCACTCGTCTCGGCCATTTGGCTTGCTTTTGCCAGTATAACATAGCCTTGCACTATTCCATGCCATTTCTTTAAAAGGGGATACTATATATATCCAGTTGTACAAATGATCTTTTTTCATGCGTCTTAAGCGCATACCTAAATTCCGGTTCACTAATATTGCATAGGTTGAGTCACAATAATGATATTAATGAAGCTTTACGTTTGCTTATGTGCTTCTATGCAGGTCAACTAATATAAATTTGACTGCAAATATAATGTGTCACAACTATTCCCACAAATTTTGCGAAATGTATTGTAGTGGTCGAAGCTCCACAAATCTTAAATTAAAGGTTATATAGTGGTGTCTTGGAAAATTTGTATTATGCATGTTTATGAGTAGCGCAATATTGTTCCATTCTTGCATCTCTATTTGTCTGCAAAATTATCGCAAACTACATGCAAACACATGCTTATTGTGTTCCTACAAAATAGTTAAGTTTACCTCCACAAATCTGTATACATTGTTTACATGTTTGCCTTAGCCTGCATGCAGGCCCAAGGGAACTGATAGTGGGCCTGCAAGCAAGGCCCGGTATTTTGTAAAACGCCCCTTTTCATAACACGCCCCATTTGCGCGTCAATTGTCAAAAAAGAACCAATGGCAGCACCCAAATATTAACAAACAAACTTGCATTAAAATGTTGCAGGGTTTTCTCTGCTTATTCAGAACATAAACAATGTGTAAATGGCTGCGTTTTAACTCCAAAAAAGCAAGCAACCCAGTCAGTAATTGCCAAATTTGCAAGTGCTCATTTTCAACTAAAAGCAGAACAGGCAAAGTAGGACGAATTTGAACAGAAAACCAGTCTCAAACTTCAAATTGTGAGGGAAGTCGTGCAACACATTAGCATTTATAATGTGTGCTTCGCTGTCGCTATTGTTATAAATAAATTGTCTCACTTATCAGATTGTTTGTGCAATTCTTGTTGGCGGCGGAAAGTACGAAATTTATTTCAGTTATTTCATTTGGTAAAGAACTCTACAAAAGAAGAGAGAGTTCAGAGTCCAGATCGTTTCATTTCAAACGGCAATTTAATACCGTCTTCTGTTTCGCTCTCTCAGTGAAGCCTTGTAAATCGCAAAGTGTTTCGAATAGGCTTACATACAACTGCATCTCAACATCAACCAAAAGATCATTTTCTTGAGGAACATATAACGTATCAAGTCATGTTTGAAATTAATGAAACTCAAGTGTATTAAAGGCTCTGTGGTAAAGGTTACTATAGTTTACCCCAGTCGTAATGTTGCTATTCCAACACCTCATGACAAGCAATCCCCATTGGCATAACGGCAAAAACATCTCTTCCTTCAAGTAAACAATAAACAGTCTGTTCTTGTTCCATTTGTAATCGCAAAAAAGTGATCAATTTTCGAATTTTAAGCTTATCGAGATTTATCGAGAGCCTTTGTGATGAATCACTGACCTAATTATAGACTCCAACAGCAAACAGCCAATTGGAAAGTACAAAATACCGGGCCTTGCTTGCAGGCCCACTATCAAGTTCCCTTGGGGGCCTGCATGTCGGCTATGTTTGCCTTTGTATTTCTTGTAAAATAACATCATTATTTAATAATAATAATGAACACCTTATTGAATTTCTTACGTATATATACAATTCTAAATCTCACTACTGACTTAGGTAATTTACAATTGGCTACATGAATCACAGAGTACTATATATGTACTATTTACAGTAAAAACAAGAATAAAATGGGTATATGATTACATACATTATTTTGTTTTGACAGCAAAAAATATGGTATGTTGCTCTAATGGCATAAGACGTCATCTTTTTTATGCAGTAATGTTGCTGCTTTTTATCCATTCCAATAGCAACTAACATTTCTAAAAAGGTGAAGCATTCTTTGTCAAACACACCGAGAGAGCTCATTGATAAATTTACAAATTTAACAAAACTAAAGTGGCCCCTTTGATCTTCAATTAGGTTTTTATATTTAGCTTTTTTGTGTTCAACGTTATTATGTAGGTTAGATTCAAACCCGACAGTAAGTTCAACGACATAAAGATCTTCATTTGGAGTAATTAGGAGTAAGTCCGGTCGATATATGTCACCAGTTATAATTGACAGGCTTTTGTAGCCAGGTAGGTCAGCATAAAGTCGACATGGATTTATTGTTTGAAACGTTTCAGCGAGAAAATAGAATCATGTCTCCAAGTAAAGCGTTGAAGGTATGATTGGCAGCCAGCTACCATGCATAGTAGGGTTTCAGGACACAAGCAAAAGGAACATTCGGGACTTGAAGCTAAACCCCATCTTGTAAGACTTTTTTGCATATGAAGAGAGCTATTTATGTAACAGACGGTGAATGTTCTTTGGCAGCTTTGATTGAGCCGCAGACCAAAGTGTGTTTAACTGTGAAAGGGAAAACTTAGCAACATTCGAGAAAAATGAACCTTGACAAATTAAGCGGTGCTGAAGCTTGTCTTCTTGTCCAGAATGAAAATCCTTAAGAACTTCCTTTGTTGAATTATATATGTCATATTGAATATTAGTGTGATTGTTAGTTGATTCCCAGAGTTCTTTTATGGAATCATTTGGGGGATGTTTTTAAGGCATTGCGTAGGGCAGTTTGACATTGGATAAATTTGACGGATGCAGGGAGGATATTCAGACCAAATTTGTTATGGGTTAGATAAATATTACTTAATGTTCCAGAAATGGGTATTTCAAGCCACTTTCCGATGTATTGATTAATCACAGAATCGATTGTTTCGGTTACCCAGGTTTTCGACAGGGTGCAACAGTTGAGATGCCAAGATATTTTGGATAGAATGTAACAGTTGTATAGAAGAAGTTTGTTGTTTTGGGTGTAGAGGTTTATGGTCGATATCAGACATTAGTTCATCAATGAGGGACATTAGTTCAGATTTGTGGTCATGGTCAGACATATCAAAATCAAAGAATCTTCCTAGATATTTAAAATATTCTCCCATTTGAATAGTAGGTACGAGACCATTGTTAATTGGTAGTTTCGGTAAGTACTGAACGGATGCTACATTTATCAACTCTGATTATCATGTTCGACCATTGACACCAGATTGTCAATCGGTTTAAGAGGTGTTGGTTTTCATAATCTTGGCCAAGTGATAACAGCCGCGTCATCAGTGAATTGAAACCAGTGAATGGGATTGAGGAAGTTAAACATGAAACCAAATTGACTGTACTTGTCAGCTTTTTTTGTGCTGAATGAAAGTATTAAAGCACATGTTGAACAGCAGAGGGCTCAGACAATCGCTTTGCAGCACACCACGGCCAGCAGTTATGAATGGAGTGCAGAATTCAGAAGTTATCACAGAAGTTTTAAAATCAGTATATAAACTTTTGATAACATTTTTTATGTGGTCAGGAATATAATGATATTCAAGTATAGATTGAATTAAGTTGTGATGAACTTCACCAAAAGCATTCTTAAATTGGAGGGATCGTTAGCTTCACCTTTTTTATGAAGAAGAATGGTACAAGCTCTTTTCCAGTCAGCAGGGATGGTACCAGATAACCAGACAGCCCGTATAAGTTTGGTAAGATAAGTTCTAAGGTAAGGACACTGTTTAAAACATATTATTGAGAGCTGATCGAGAGAGCAAGGAGAACCAGATGCTTTCATATAGTACAAGCTCTTTTCCATTCAGCAGGGATGGTACCAGATAACCAGACAGTCCGTATAAGTTTGGTAAGATAAGTTCTAAGGTAAGGACACTGTTTAAAACATATTATTGAGAGCTGATCGAGAGAGCAAGGTGAACCAGATGCTTTCATTTTACGTATTACAGCTGTAATTTGTTGATAGATTGGGGGTCAAGGTCAAATTGAATTTGAGGATTACATAACTTAGGAATACAACTTGGAATTTGAAATAATTTAGTCAGATGAATTTCTCCCAGTATTTTCTTGAAGTAATTGAGGCATTCTGGCATGCTGAAGGACGGTAATACTGTCCGTTTTGTTTTAAGCATGTTTTTCACATAACCCCAGAAATTGCACTAATGATATTTATCGTGATTGAATGACTCGTCATGGTTTGGGTCTGTCTGAGTGTTCTTGTTATTGTAGGCTGTGGGCTGTTGTGCGAAAAAGTGCCTAGAAAAGTAATTTCGTGATTTGCAATTTCGTTTTTGCTGTAATACAATTTAATAGAGGATAATCATTGATCACCCCATTTTCTCGGGATTGGGCAACTTTTTTGCTTGGGAAGTTTTTTTGGTAGTGATATGCCTTTCAAATAAACCCCAAACCAAGTATTTCCCACATGGGTGCCATGAAGGGAAATCATTTTGGCCAACAGCCCACAGCCTATTGTCACACAGCTTATCACACAAAGCACACCGAACATACTTTATTTCTGTGATGTCAGAGTTTGTCGATTTTAAATTTCCTTTTTCAGAATTTTAACAGTATGATCTTTATATTTATTAAATTTTTATCAGGAATCGTTTCTGTATGTCCAAAGTTATCAGCAAAGTAGTTATATATCGCGTCATTTAATACTTGTATACTTGTATTCAAGTCTTGTGATTTGATTGGTCCATTTAAAGGTAGAGCAGATTTAGAATGTTCGTTAGCCGTTGACCATTCTGAATCTCTTTTCGGCAGCTTTATACCTTTCTTAAGAACTGGACTTGTTTCATTTTCAGTCGTAGTTAAATTTGTAGCAACTTCATCATCCGCAAGAACTCCTTCTGTGTTGTCATCCGCATTCTGCTCTTCAAGATCTGCACATAGCTCGTTGTTAAGCCCATGTATAACATGACAACTACGCTGGTGCATCTTGAGATGCTGAGTCCCTTTACAAATTTTTCCACAGCAGCATTTAACAACAGTCCGGCTTGAAATAATAATAATAATAATGTTTTTTTTACGTATTTCCATGTGAGTGGCTCTTCATCTGTAAAAAAACTATATATTATACTACAATTGTTATAAAATAGAAAGGTTCTATAAGTTATTAACATGCTAAAATTCAAATAATTCTTAATTATTAAATTATTCCCTATTTAATCTTTCGTTTGCCACTTCAAAATAGTGTGCTTTAGCAGTTCGCTTAAAATCTTTAAAAACACGACAGTTTCTAATTTCTAAGGGTAAAATATTAAAATTGCAGCACTGGCTTGAAAGGTGTCATTTTCAAGGGGCACATTAGGGCCATTTATACGGAACAAAATAAGACACAACTTACATAAGACGCGACTTCGGTAAGATGCGAGTTTGTCGTATAAAAGGTACAAAATTCTTATGTAAGACGCATCTTGGATAAGACGCGTCTTACATAAGAACAGGTCTTTTAGCTGTTCTTATTTAAGTCGCGTCTTAAATAAGAAATTTTGGACAGAAAGTCTAACTACACATGCCAGAAACTTGAAACAATGTAAAATTTAATGCCTTGCATATTAAAACCAAAACAACCAAAACAACATTATAGCTATAGCAAATAAATAAGACCAAAGCCGTAGAGAACCATTTATGCTATAACTCCACTTATTTAAGTCGTGTCTTATGTAAGTCGAGACTTATTTTGTCACGTATAAATGGCCCTATTGAGTTTGGTTTCTGAGGATGACCTCAATATTCTGCCAGGAGTGTACAACTCCAGCTTCAAGTATGAAGGCCACTGATCAAAGTACAAGGTCTTAAACGTAGCTTGGGCCAAGTGAAAATCACTTCATTCTTTTATTGGAAGCCATCCCAATTTCAACACATCCAATTGAGTGGCATACCTTCCGACAACAAAACCAGCAGCCACACACTGCACATGCTGAAGACGTTTCACAAGATATTCAGGAATGGGATGAATCACTATATCATTATAATCCAGCTTTAATAGCACCAGACACTCAGATAACTGCTTTCTGATCTTGTAAGGGGCAAGATGCTTTAGTTTTCTTAGTACGGATAAGATTTGGAACGGCTGGATATTTTTTTACCTATTTCATTTGTCCAAGTTAAATGATGATGCAATTGGGTACCTAACAATTGAGCATTATCAAGTTGTTCGAGTTGGTTTCCGCCTATATAGGAAGGCCAGTGACATATTCGTGAAGCAGGTGAACTCTGGAATGCTGCAAAGTCGAGAACAGCATCGCCTTTGTTTTTCCCGGGTTCAGTGCTAGGTTACATTCTTAAGACCAATTTTGTGGTCTAACCTGTTCCAAAATGCTCTAAACATTCACACAATATCAACAATGTGTAGAGTAAGTCTTTCACAGCTTTTCAGGAAACATGTTGAAGAACAAATTTAGCAATTACTTGTCGAATTTCATGATTGAGCATGTTTCGGTGTTTCCTTTGTGTATGGGGTTTCCCGTTATGCTCTTACAATGATGTAATCATTTCACAATACCTCATTTGCAAGTAAAATGTCGGACAATTTGGGTAAAAATTGTTGGTCGTTCCTGGAAGAAATCAGGGTAGGTGATTCTTATTTGGATGCTGATCATCTTGTCGAGTTGGTCATATGATAATTTTGTGTCTCCATGATGTCTTTAATTTCTATAGCTATGTTGTAAAATATAGCACACAGAATTGTTTGAATGCAGTTGTAAGCACGGAATTATTTGCATACAGTTTTAAATATCATGTAAGATATAGATACAAAATTCTGCACAAAAAGGTATAAACATTCAATAAAGTGTGTGCCCACTTTAATAACACAATTTGTGTGTAATTTGAGTTCTCAATTTTTTATTAGAATATTTCTAAATTGATTTCTAACAATTTTAATATCTTTATCAGTGCACCAGTTCCAGCAGCAACTTTCACTCATCAAACTGCATATAATGAACAAGTTGCACCACCAGAAAAGGACACTAGAGGTGAAGAGACACTTAATTGTTTAAGAAAAACTGGGATGCTGTGTCATATATAGATTTCTATACTGATTCTATTCCAAAGATGTACAAAAAACCAATGTCGAAAGATTCACCTCACCGCCAATTTATTGTTGATATGCTGGAATTCATTGTGCCAATAAAGGGGATAGACAAACAAAGTGAAGCAGACGTGACAAATCAGTTGCGATGTTTGGAAGGTCTCAAGATGACTTTAAAAGGTATATGTCAGTTATGCACACATACATCAGTTATGTTACCTCATTAAAGATTCACTCCAATTCCTCCTGACAAGACGTCTCAACCAAGATGCCCTAGAAACCTTTTTGGTGTGATCAGGCAGTGAAATTCATATTAGTTGACCTGCACAGAAGCGCATAAGCGAACATAAAGCCTCATTAAATATCATTATCGTGACTCAACCTACACAAAATTGGTGATTCTTATTGAATGCCAATTCTCTTGCCATGTTGGTCATATGATAATTATTTGTCTCCATGATGTCTTTAATTTCTATAGTTTTTTTTGTAAAATATAGCGCACAGAATTGTTTGAATGCAGTTGTAAGCACGGAATTATTTCCATACAGTTTTAAATATGTAATGTATAGATACATGGTAAAGCAAGGTGAAATGGATGACGAGTCAGTGGAAGAGAGCAATGTTGAAGCCAAATTGAATGCCCTGCTGAACACATTAGGGCATCTTTTCCACTCATTTTATCAGCTAATTGCTTTGACAGCAACCTGCACCCAGTTCCTTACCCTGACTGCGACCCTACAATGTCATATGTGTTTCTTTGTACACTGCAAGGTGGCATTTTAATGTCCTACTTCTTTTAGCTTTCATGTGCAGTAGTTTACTTGTCGATGATTTGAATATATTCACCTTTGAGAATCCCACATGCGTAAATAATTTAGGAATTTTTGATCATTCAATTTTCAGTGCTTTGATCGTTTCTTATGATTTACTTCTGTAACTGTAGGACATATGTGAATATGTGCAGGGATTTGGCACAAGTTTGGTCTTTTGCTAAAGCCTGGTCCACACTAACAATTTCAAATAACATTTTGTAGCTCTAATGAATCTACGTTTCAACTATATTTTAGTCATCATCAGGACAGATTAGTGTAATGTTACAAATACTGATATATATATATATATATATATAGTTAAGAAGGAGGAGCTTAATAGTGTCACTGAAATATGATCAGTTCTTTTGAAGCTTTGGCGCCGTGGTTGAGTTCTGGTTTCCTTCTGCGAATTGCAAGGGATTCTTTATATAATAGTAGAGACCAGTGATAGATCTATCAATTATCTTACAGTTCTCAAATATAAGTTGTGTTGTGTTAGTGTTTATAGTTTCAGTAGAATCAGGCGTTAGTTCCATTAGGGTTTTGAGGTGTTGGAAGTGTTCACAAGAGTTAATGTGGGCATTGATTTCTGAACTTTCGCGATTATTGTGTTCTTTAAAGCGTGTGAAAAGGCAACAACCTGTTTTGCCAATATACGAGCTTTTGCAACCAGGACAGGAAAACTGGTAAACTACGGAGCTTCGATATTCACTTGGAGTTTTATCTTTGCATGATAGAAAACAATTGACTTGGGTGGTTTTCCAGAGCAGAATAAACTTGCATGGACCTTTCAGCAAGCGGCAGGTTTTGTTAATAAACTTTTTTGTCAAAGTGACTAACACAACACAACTTATATTTGAGAACTGTAACTGATAGATCTGATCACTGGTCTCTACTATTATATAAAGAATCCCTTGCAATTCGCAGAAGGAAACCAGAACTCAACCACGTCGCCAAAGCTTCAAAAGAACTGATCATATTTCAGTGACACTATTAAGCTCCTCCTGCTTAACTATATATATATATCAGTATTTGTAACATTACACTAATCTGTCCTGATGATGACTAAAATATAGTCGAAACGTAGATTCATTAAAGCTACAAAATGTTATTTGGAGTTACTGTCCTTTTGTATTTTATAAAAATACTCAGTGGTTCCCGTAACTAACAATTTTGTTGGTGATTTTGTGTTTCTGACAGATGCAAATGAGTGAACTTGCACACAAAAGTATATAATTTAATATATAATAAGCCTCCATAATTCAGAAGCTGATTATTGAATGGAATCAAACCAAAATTTCCGAGAATTTATGAAAGTTGTTGATCCACTGTATATTACTATATTTTAAACAAATTTTACTAAAAGTTTAAGACTTTGACAACTAAGTAGTGAACTAACTGCCAAATACAGTATTATAGTAATATACCCAAACCAAACTACATGACACATTATGATGAGAAATGGTTACATGGTGTGTCTCAATTTTTATAAGACCCTTTTTTTTCTGCCTATCAGTATAGGGGCTTTAGGACACTAACTTGTTAAGCGACTAAGCTAAAAATGAGCTTAGTATGAACTTATATTTAGGTATACCTATGGTATTCAAAGAAAAAATCAATGTGTTGATAATGTTAAAAAAAGGTTAATGTTAAAGGTAAGGATTCAGTTTCGCACACTACAGACATATGGTCAGACAGAGCAATGACATCTTTTCTTGGTGTCACCATACCACACATACAAATATATTAGATCCCACGACCAGTGCTGAAGAATTGCGGTCATTCCTACGGAGTTGTAAGCGCTTTAGTGGTTCACACACTCGAACACGAATTGCAGCAGCCTTTGATGACATTTTAGAAACATATGTCATAAGCAACAAGGTGGAATACATTTTGACAGATAATGCTTCAAATATGAAGAGTACATTCAAAGTTAATTTTCCTACTGAGGATGATGATGATAATGTAGATGATGATGCTCTTTCTGTAATACAATCACATGTTCTAGACGATGAATCGATCTGGGAGACCCTGGATGGTGCAGAAGACGAGATCAGAGACGTTCTTGACAATAACTGCAAGAAAAAACTGTCCTGCTTTTCCCATTGTTTACAGTTTAAATTGTACTTAATTATAAATGAAATTTATTTTAGACAAGAAAAAGAAAATGTTTGTCTAATACAACACAAACCAAAATTCTGCACAAAAAGGTATAAACATTCAATAAAGTGTGTGCCCACTTCGATAACACAATTGGTGTGTAATTTTAGTTCTCAAATATGTTAGAATATTTTTATTTAAATTGATTTCTAACAATTTTAATAGGTTTTAACTTTATCAGTGCACCAGTACCAGCAGCAATTTTTGCTCATCAAACTGCAATGAACAAGTTACACCACCAGAAAAGGACACTGGAGGTGATGAGACACTCAATTGTTTAAACAAAAACTGGGATAATGTGTCATATATAAATTTCTATACTGATTATAGTCCAAAGATGTACAAAAAACCAATGTCGAAAGATTCACCTCAACACCAATTTATTGTTGATATGCTGGCATACAATGCGTCAATAAAGGTGATAAACGGACAAAGTGAAGCAGACGCAACAAATCAGTTGCGATGTTTGAAAGGTCTAAAGATGACTTTGAATGGTATATGTCAGTTATGGCAGCACCTCAGTAAAGATTCACTCCAATTCCTCCTGACAAGACGTCTCAACCAAGATGCCCTAGAAAACATTTTTGGTGTGATCAGGCGGTAAAGAGGAAATTGCAACAATCCCACTCCATTTCAGTTCACAAGAGCCTTTCGCAAGCTGTTTGTTGACAACTACCTGACACCACTGGCAACTGTGCTGATGATCTTGATGTGATTTCAACTGTGCTGATGATGATGCATATTTGATTGGATCACACCCTACCAAGCCAAATTCACCAGAAAACATGCCTAGCAGTGATCAAACCAGTCCAGCACACATGGAAACAGTTGATGACACGGACTACAAAATAAGTGAGATAATTTGGTATGCAAAAATGCATTAACATATGTATCAGTCTATTTGTTTAAAAATGCCTTAATTGTAATATATATGCTACTGCAATTTTGTAACAAAGAACATTAATGACAGCAGTCAGTTATTCTGCTTTCTCAAAACCTTTGAAGGCATCAAACAATCAGTAGTATTGACAATTCCACAAGATATATTTGTCAATTATATATCATCAATGGAAAACATTTGTGAAAGAATCGAACAGTTGCACAGAAAGGGCAAAAATAGCAAATTATATCAGTTTATATAAAATATAAAATCAGTTTTCAGATTTAGTAAAATAAATGTTTGCTGATCCAGAGGCTTTACATTTGCTTTGATCAGCGTTTACAAATTCCTCTGGGAAAATGATCAATCAGTGTCTGATGAAGCTGTAAACTCGCAGACAACAGCTAAACGACCGCATTTGAATGCCTACCCAGAGGCAGATCAGCAGAATGAAGTCGAAGAGTTTGGCAATGAACTGGCTGCGCCTGCCTCACATTGGCAGGCTAGCCCAGGACCGACTGATTTTATGGACTCTTTTCGCAAACCTTTACAACCATTTGACAGAAAGACAATATGCCGAAAATATCCAAGACCAGATATGTTGAGGTGGCCTATACTCCAGCCTTAGACAGCTATTTATGCGGCCTTGTGTCTGGTGTGAAACAAGCAGACAAGGACGGTCGATGCTTGCAAGATAGAGGTGCTGGACATTTTAGGTCCTATGTCATTTGCTTATGAATATTTAAACCTAATTCTGAACCAATCTGAGGAAGGCAGCAAACCTGATGTTGTGTGAGTGCGAAACTGAAGCTGGTGTGACCATTTTTTCAAATATTACTGTCATTTTCTTGCTATCATTAATAATTTTATATGTGAAAGTAGCTATTTTCAGTTTGAAAACATCAAAGCTCAGGATTCCCATTAGATTGAAATAGGGTATGGCATTCTCACGATATAAGCCTTAAAATATGTCAGTTACTGTCAAGTCTCTAAAAAAGGAGAATGACAGCCTTAAGGAACAAATTAATGCTCTTTCCAAGGATTTTGATCGGCTACGGAGTAAACTACGAAACGAAGCTCAAACCGAAAATGGCCAAGGCCAGCAAGACGGAAGTCCAAACGTGGAGATTCAGAATAACCTAGAGTTTTATAGCAAGTCCTATGATGATCTGAGCAGTTCTCAAAAGAAATCTACTGTTGAGCTTCAACAGTTTAAAAATCGATTGGATATCCTCTCAGACAAAGTAGAAAATATTTCTGCAGCCATTGAAGAAAGCCAGCAATATGGCTATCGCTATAACATGAAACTAATGGGAATACCTGACAACAACTCAAGTGAATCTGCTTCTGAAACAACGAACTTGTGTCTTAAACTCTTTCAGAAATTGGGAGTTGAAATTACTTGGAATGACATCGATATTGCACATCGTGTCCCTTCAAGAAGTGCAAGGCCCAGCCCACGGCCGATTATCTGTAAGTTTGTTAGAAGGATCGTGAAAGAAGAAACTATTAAAGCTCGTAAAAACATATGTAAAGTTACACCCGCTGATATAGGACTACAAGGTCAAGACCCAATGGCGGAAGCTAAGATCTTTGAGCACCTAACACCTGGTGTGCAGAAGTTACTGGCAGAAGCGAGAAAATTCCAGCTGCAACATGGCCTTAGATTCCGCTGGGTAAAAAACTTTAAAGTCTATCTTAGAGTGACAGAGAGTTCTCGTCCTTTATTGATCAAAAGTCCCAGCGATCTGGAGAACCTTAGAATTAGTATACCGGGAGGATCTGTCTCGCCTCGCAGCTAAGTAATGACAATTTACAAATAGTTATATATTTACTATATCTATATAAAACATTTCTTTGATGTCTTGTTTACCTGACGATATTAATTTACAAAGTTTTCTACCATTCTATCATTTGGATGACATTTCGTATAAATTAGCCTTATATGAGTTAACTCATGGTTCAGTAAACATTGATCCAGTTTGTTTGGAATCATTATTATTTAATCCCATAGATCACCCCGAAGCAATGCATTCGTATTTAAACAATGTCGACCCAGATGTTAATTTTCCATTCCGCCAAACAATTAGTAATTATATGGTAGAAGAATCTATTAGTGATCAATTAATTTCTAAAAGCCCAAATGAGACCTTTTCATTAATGCACCTAAATGCTAGAAGTTTGATTGGCAATTTTGATAAATTTGAGATTTTGCTAGCAAATCTGCGGAAATCATTTTCTGTCATTGGGGTAACAGAAACCTGGCTAAATGATCTTACTTCAGACTTAGTCAATAAGCCCGGTTACAGCTTTGTCTCCAACCATCGTAAATCCAAAACTGGCGGAGGAACCGGCCTTTATTTGAAAAATAATCTTCAATATAAAATATGCTCTGAGTGTACATACTCAAATCCCAATGTAATTGAGTCTTTATTGGTTGAGATAAACGTCCCTCAAGGGAAAAATATTGTAGTCGGTGTAATATACAGGCCGCTGAACCAAAATACAACAGTTTTTATTGGCGAATTGAATGACATTCTTGTTAACATCACCAGAGGGAATAAGCTCTGTTTCATCATGGGTGACTTTAATTTAGACTTGCTCCGTTATAATGATAACGTGCCCACTCAAGAATTTATTGATCGCCTATTTTTGTATTCCTTTTATCCATTCATTTCGAATCCAACGCGTATTACCTCTCACACAGCTACCCTGATTGATAACATATTCACTAACCAACGTTCTGATAACGTCTTTAACGGAATTGTTCTAAATGACCTTTCTGACCATTTACCAATCTTTGCATGTTTTCATAAAGACTTTAATCCACATTGTCAGCAAAAGGCATTTAGACGGTCCTTTAGCGAACACAATATCAATACGTTTCGCGAATGCCTTTCTGAGATAAACTGATCTAATAGATGTAATGGCTTAGACGTTAATAATTCTTATGAAATATTCATAAATGAATATATTAAGATATTTGAAGCTTGTTTTCCCATGGAAAGGATAAAATGTAAAAGTTTACAATACTTCAATTCTCCTTGGATTACAAAAGGACTTTTAAAATCCATCAGCAAAAAAATAGGCTTTATAAGCAATTAATAAACTTCCCAAACAAGCAACGTGAATCACGGTATAAATTCTATAAAAACAAGCTTACTCACATAATCAGAAACGCTAAGCGGACGTATTATGAAAATGGATTTGAAATTGCCAAAAATGACATGAAATTAACATGGAGACTAGTGAATGAGGTAATTAATAAACGAAAGACCAAGCAATCTTTGCCCTCAGCATTCATGATAATGAATGATAACTGATCATTTCGAAATTGCCAACAGATTCTGTAAATACTTTACTGATATTGGCCCGCACTAGCGAGTAGAATACCTAGCACAAATTTCTCTTTTCACTCCTTTCTAACAGATAATGAAAATAGCCCAATAATCCTAAATGAGACTAATGTCCACGAACTTGAGGAAATATGTCATGACTTTCAAGCAGGTAAAGCTCCCGGGCATGATAATATCCCAATGTATCTAATTAAGAATTCTTTCGATCTCATTTCTGAGCCCCTTACGCAATTGATTAATCTTTCTCTCACAACTGGGGTCTTTCCAGACAAATTGAAGGTTGCTAAAGTTATTCCTATTTATAAAGCAGAAAATCGTGAACAGTTTTCAAATTACAGGCCTATTTCTCTGTTGACCAACTTCTCCAAAATTTTTGAAAGAGTTATGTATAAATGCCTAATTACTCGGCCATTGATCGTAAGGAAACAACTGCAGGGTTTTTTTTGGACCTATCTAAAGCGTTTGACACCATTGAACATGATATCCTGTTTGACAAGTTGGAACACTACGGCATTAGTGGCATAGCCCTGACATGGATTAAAAGCTATTTTTTAGAACGCAAGCAATTTGTTGAATTCATTCAAACTTGCTCCTCTCAGCAAACAATTAAATGCGGTGTCCCACAAGGGTCTATTCTAGGTCCATTGTTTTTTATTCTTTATATAAATGATCTTCCAAATGCCTCTAAGGTGACAGAAACTTTGATTTTTGCAGATGACACTAGCATTTTCTATTTGCACTCAGATCCAAAACATTTAGAGTCTGTAATGAATGAAGAATTAAAAAAGGTTGATGTCTGGATGAAAAGTAACAAACTTTCTGTTAATATTGAGAAAACAAATTATATTATTTTTAAATCAAATAAGAAGACAGTTGCTACTAACTTTTCTCTCTGCTTTGGTAATAAACTACTTGAGCAGAAGAAAACTATAAAATTTTTGGGAGTATATATTGATGAACATCTAACGTGGAAAGACCACATAAGCTATATTAGTAAAAAGATTTCAAAGTCGGTTGGTATATTGCACAGGTCGCGCTTCAATTTATCATCTAAAACAAAATTATCTCTATATTACACTCTGATATACCCATACATTACTTGTAACCTAGCCTGGTCATCAACATATGTAACAAACCTAAATAGAATATTTTATGTACAGAAGCGTGCTGTGCGTATTATTACTAATGCAGAATTCCGTGCTCAATCTGATCCTCTATTTACTCAATTAGCTATACTAGATATTTTTAAAGTTAATTCACTTTATGTTGCTAGGATTATGTTCTGTTATAAAAATTTAATGTTGCCGCCAATTCTTCTGAACTTATTTATCACTAACAACCAGGTCCACAATTACAATACAAGAATTGCTGAGAATTATCGTCCTCAAGCTTGACGAACTAATTTAAAACAATTTACTATACTCTTTCAAGGTCCTAAAATTTGGAATGCTTTACCATCACATATAAAAGATTTGTCTAGTCTTTCCACCTTTAAAAAATATATGATAGAATTTCTGCTAAGATAATTTTTATACGTTGTGCACATACGCCAGCTCTTTGAGTAAAATATTGTATTTAACCTAATTGATTAATGTATATATATATATATATATATATATATATATATATATATATATACTATTTGTTGTCCGAGGTGACCTCACTAGATAAGCCCAGTGGTTTCATGAGGTCTCCTCGCCATCTATTTTGTTTGTATTTTATTGTAATTGTAATTGTATTTTGTATGGCGAATTAGTAAAGTTTCAAGTTTCAAAATATGATTAAATTCTTCCTTCATTGTAATTTCTATATCATTAATACAATTACTTTCATAAAAGACATTAGTGTCGTCTGCAAATATCCGAAAAGAAAGTTTTTCAGAGCAATTTGGCATATCGTTGATGTATAGAAGAAATAGGAGTGGACCTAAGGTTGACCCTTGGGGTATCCCGCATACCATACTTTGTAGACTTGAATCATTATCACCAATTCTCACATAATGTAGTCTATTGCTAGGATAGCTAGAAAACCATACATGGGGGATTCCACGTATACCATATCTACTTAATTTAGTCAAAAGGATTTCGTGATTAACTGTATCAAATGCTTTTGAGAAGTCTAAAAATAATCCACATGTAATTTTTTTGTTATCAATAGATTTTTTTAGGTTATCAGTTAATTCTAGTATTGCTTGTTCTGTAGAATGACCTTTTCTAAAGCCAAATTTGTATTTATAAAGTATATTATTTTTTTCTAAGTATGACTCCAGCTGATTATATACTAAACGTTCTAACACTTTGGCAAATGATGATAAGATCGAAATAGGTCTATAATTAAAAGGATCAGCGACATCTCCACTTTTATACATGGGTATTATTCGAGAGATTTCCAAACTATTAGGAACAATTCTGGTCTAATAGATTCATTATAAATATGTGTGAATATTGGTGATATTATATGAGAAGCCAATTTTATCATATTTGGTATGTCCATTGATGTTTTTTTGTTATTTAGCATAGAGAAAAGATCATATACCTGTTTTTCTGTGACGGGTGACATAACAAAGCTAGGGATAGGTGAATTGCAGATATAAGTAGATGCATTAATGTTGTTTGCTCCTCATATTGAATTAGCTAATGTTGGTCCCACGCTCGCAAAGTGTTGATTAAACTGATTTGCAATGTCATTTTCAGCAATGTATGTCTTATTGCATCTAGTTATTTTGGATATCTGTTGTTGAGATTTGGTTTTTCGTTTGACTAAAGTTCCTATCAGCTTCCAAGTATCTTTAATGTTATTCTTGTATCTTTCAAATTGTGTATTGTGACATATTTTTTTGCTGTCAAATTTTATTTTATTCAATTTATTTGAATATCATTTATATTGTAATAGTCCGTGTGTTGTGACCTCGAAAAGTGCCTAGAAAACGATTTTCATTAAGCATGTCTTAGATCTGAAATATTTTTACGGGAACTAACACTTTCGAACACGCTGAGTTCAAATCCGAAAAGTTCCCACTCCGTAGACCCGCAGTTTTTTCACAAAATGCTATTTTATCTTCACTAATTTCACAACAAATTTTTTCATTGTTCAACATCACTGATCGATGATGATACACGATTATGTCACTCAAAAGGACCAATTTCTATTAACCATTCTTCCTTTTAACAAAAGACCGGTTTCGCTCGAATCACTTTGAGTTATGTAATCTTATGCGTGTTGGACGTAAACAACATATCTTGTCTACAACTTTGAGAAGGTACAGATAATTCCTTCTAATATCCTTAGTTCTGGATCTATTTCTATAAAATCACAAGGACGTTAATGTCAAGTCTTTGGGCTATGTCTCTGGGCTGAGAAATAATTCCTTACATGCGATCAAAATGTTTTATACAAAGATATAAAACGGTAATCTATATGTAATGGATCAGCACTGAAATTTCCAACACTGTTTCCAAGACGTAATTCAAGAGATAACTTATCATTGCATTTGAACTATTACATCAGTTGGTGTTATGCTGTGCGATAAGCGAGTATTATTGGAAAGAGGGCTTCTATATACGTCGAAATCATCAAATAAACAGCTCAGGCACACATTTCTCCACTTCGCGGTAAGTTTACAGAGCATATTTTATACTTTGTGACTGATCTTTGTCTTTGATGTGAACATTTATTCTTATAGTTTAAGGTTATTTAAGATTGATCCTGTCGTAAGTCTTCTACCTGCAACCATTCGACAATATTTCGTTTTAGCGTTATCTTTGCCGTTACGTTGGCTTCGCGTTACTTTTGTTTTAAATATCTTGATCGCGTTAAAAGAGTTATTTTTCAGGCCAGTGACATAGCTAAAAGACTTGACATTAACGTCATTGTGATTTTATAGAGATATCTCTAGAACTGAGGATTTTTGAAAGCGTTATCTGTACCTTCTCAAAGTTATAGACAAGATATGTTGTTTACGTCCAACACGCATAAGATTACATAACTCAAAATTATTCGAGCAAAACCGATCTTTTGTTAAAAGGAAGAATGGTTAATAGAAATTCGTCCTTTTGAGTGACATAATCGTGTATCGTCATCGATCCGTATCGTTGAACAATGAAAAAATTTGTTGTGAAATTAGTGAAGATAAAATAGCATTTTGTGAAAAAACTGCGGGTCTACGGAGTGGGAACTTTTCGGATTTGAACTCAGCGTGTTCGAAAGTGTTAGTTCCCGTAAAAATATTTCAGGTCTAAGACATGCTTAATGAAAGTGAACGATATCGGGTCACAACACACGGACTATAATGCTTTTTCTAAACTATCAGAGTGGAAATGTGTATGATACATTTTTTGTTTAGTCTTAATTGACTTCAGCATTCCATCAGTAATCCATGGTTTGAGGATTTGTTTACGTTTACTTCTTGGTACTTTGCGAAGGGGAATATGCTTGATGACCATTCCTTTGATTGCTTTAATTACATTGTCTGTGGCCTTATGTAAATCCCCATTTGTATTTAATAATGTATTCCATTTTATTTGCTGCATATCATTTAAATAATGTTGTTTATCAAAATGTTTATAATCCCTAAAAGATGGCGTTGAGGAATTTCTTTTCAAATTTATGTCAGCAATACAAAATATCGGAAGATGATCAGAAACATATACCCGACATTAGTTGCGATATGTTTGTGTTTGTATATATATGATCAATTAGAGTCTTAGAATGGTTAGTTAAACATGTTGGTTTAGTAATAATTGGAAATGTGTTATTGCAGTATAACATATCTAGATATGTTTCAGTTGGTGTGTGAGTGACGTATTTAATAAAATCGATATTCATATCACCAAGAATATAAATATCATATTTACCCCGATTCAAGTGGCCGAGCAACTGCTCCAGCTGTTCAGTAAATTTTTCAACATCAGATTTCGGGTGTCTATAAATACAACCAATTATAATATATTTTTTGAGGGAATACCAGGATCAATCTCAACCCAACAGGATTCAACAAGCTCCAAATTAATTTCTAAATAATGTCTCAGTATTGATTTTATACTACAGGAGACATAAAACTAATTCTAACTCCTTCCTTGATAATTCATCAGAGTTAAACCTAAACAACTCCTTCTCGGTACTGGACTCTGTCATAACCTCCAACTCTGAGCACACAAAGGCTCATACTAATCCCTCTAATACAACACCTAAACCAACATGTTGCAAACTCAAAGGCATGATAATAAACTGCAATGGTCTAAAGAGTATCTCTCGATCTAATGAGCCCAAAGCCTTGCTTGATTTGCATAATAGGCCGTAGGATGACCACCCAAAAGATGCTTAGAAAACAGATTCCGTTGCACCCCTTGTGTAACTACGTAATTTTCACATGAATAAATAGATACAAACTTACTTTATCAGAATCCTTTGCTCCCCAAGCGAAACAGGTGCACATAGCACATTTGGGAGAAAAATCCCTCCAAAGTTTGATATTTTCATAAATATCGACTGGAGGTATATGCAAAATGAAAAAATTAAAAATCTTCTAACTTTGTCAAAATATAGGTCTAGGTGAACTATTACTAGAAATATTTCATTTGACAATTTCCTTAATATATTTAAAGATAATTATGACGCTAGTTTTCCACTTAAGAAAATTAATCAGAGAAAATTTGATACAGTTAAAAGTCCGTGGATGACAATGTCCATCTGTAAATCTGTACAAACTAAAAACTCACTTTATAAGAAATTTCTAAAAAATCCTACTGAACGAAATGAAAAAAAATTATAAAAGATTTAAAAATAAATTGAAACATGTAATTAAAATTGCAAAAAAACTACACTATGAAGAATTATTCATAAAATATAAAAACGATACTAAAATGACATGGAAGACCATTAATACACTATTAAATAAAAATTTAAAAACTAAAGAATTACCTAACAAATTCATTGCAAAAAACTCAGGCGAATCAATAACAAACCCTTCAAAAATCGCTGATAAATTTAATGAATATTTTATAAATATTGGACCACAATTGGCCAGCAAAATAAATGGAAATTTGGAGACTTCAATTCAAAAATATCTTACGGGAAACTTGATGGACAGTATGTGTCTAAATCCAATAACTGAAAACGAAATGATAAGTGAAGTACTTAAATTGAAAGACAATAAAAGCCCTGGGTATGACGAAATCAATGCCAAAATCATTAAAACTGTCGCAACAGACATTAGTCAACCACTTACCCACATATTCAACCTGAGTTTCGCAACAGGTTTTATCCCTGAGCAGTTAAAGTTGGCCCTGGTTACTCCTATTTTTAAAGCGGGTGATAAACAAATATTTGAAAATTACAGACCTATTTCCGTCCTGACGTGTTTCTCTAAATTACTAGAGAAACTTATGTACAAAAGACTAATTAGTTTTATTGAGAAAAATAAAATACTAACAGAAAACCAATATGGTTTTAGGCGTAATAAATCAACAGAAATAGCAATTGTAAATCTTGTTAGCAAAATTACCAAAGCAATTGATGAAGGTAAATATACAATAGGAATTTTTCTTGACCTATCAAAAGCTTTTGATACCGTCGATCATGATAATTTTATTAAAAAAGATGGAGCATTATGGAGTAAGAGGGCTTGCTTTAACGTGGTTCCTGGTGTTCCCCAAGGATCTGTTCTTGGGCCATTACTTTTTTATTATACATGACATACAAAACTGCAGTGATGTTGTTTCATTTGTCCTGTTTGCAGATGATACAAACGCATTCTATTCTAATTCGAGCATTAATATAGCAAAAGAAACAATGCAAAGAGAGATGAATGAAATACTTAAATGGTTAAACACAAATAAACTCTCTATAAATACAGCTAAAACAAAATTGATCCTTTTCAGAGCACCCAATAAAAAGCAACTAACTGAAATTGATATTAAAATAAATGACCAGTCGATCGAACAAGTGAAATGTACAAAATTCTTGGGTGTTCTAATCGATGAAACACTCACATGGAATAATCACATTGGTTCAGTTTTAAAAAAAATATTTAAATCAACCGGAATTATTTCTAAAATTCGGCATTATACGAATCAAAATACATTAAAATTGCTTTAATATGCCCTTCTCTATCCTTATCTCACTTATGCTAATTTAGCTTGGGGTAACACGTACCCTTCAAAATTGCAAAAATTGATGAGTGTTCAAAAGAAGATTGTGCGTCTAATCACTTTCAAACCGTATTCTGAGCACACGGAACCATTATTCAAAAAATTAAATCTATTAAATATTTACAAAATAAATTTGACCAGTTTATTTATGTTTCAATTTTACAACATGAACAATATGCCCGAAATTTTCAACATTTTTTTCAAAACTAATAATGAAATTCATAATCACAATACTAGAAGTTCCAAAAAACTACATAAAACCTACACCCGAACTAATTATATGAAACATACTCTCTCCAGTAAAGGAGTAGATATTTGGAATAATTTGAACGAAGATTTAAAATCCATCCAATTTTACCAATCGTTCAAAAAACAAGCTAAAATTTATTATCAAACACAAGAATAATAATACGGCATTATATTATATTATTCATTGACGTCTAAAACAATGCTTCCATCATCATGAACTCCTAACTTCATATTTGTTGTATATCTATATTATTGTAAAACTATATCACAACTTTCTTTAAAATTTTATGTACTATATATTAACTGACATATAGCTATCGTTTGAATTTAATAGGGGCCTTGCACAAAAGCTTCTTAAAGTTTCTTAAAGGCTCCTAGCTCTAGTATTCAACAGTCGTTATACTGTATATTCTATCTTAATTATGTAAATAGGGCGAATTTTTAAAATAAATAAATAAATAAAAAATATAACTTTAAGTTCAATCAGATTTTTATTTTAGGCAAACAGCTATTTTTTATTTTCACGTCACAGACTGGTTTTACAGGACACATACGACAGGTCATTTACAGCTCGCTTAAAAATTGAAATAAAGATTTATCACAAACCTTTATTAAATGGTAATTTTTACGAGTACAAATTATTGTTAATGGATGATACTCAATGCGCTAGACCAAAAAATTATAGATTAAAAATGTCTATGTTAAGCTAACTCGAAAGCTACTATTGTCTAAACAAAGGAAGACTCTATCACAGACTTTCATTATTTGCTACCTATTTGTAGCCTACGGCTACTGCACCCAGTATCGTTTATTAATTATTGTTCAAACCACTATATGTTTGACCTATTCATAACTATAACAATGAAACTATAGTTAAACATGGGCAGATATCCGAGTTAGCTTTATCCACCTATATCATTCTTACTTGGATTGCGAGCTGTAAAGACTGATCTAAAGAGTCATTTAAAAAATTAATCGTTGCACGTTTATCATTTCTAAACGTTCAACAAAAATAATGCCAAGAGTTAGCAAACCACGATCACAAGTTCGTCAGCAGGATCAATAACCATCCAGTACTCAACCGTCCGTCGAAGTACCGAGCAATTTGGGCGAGTTATCAATTTTAGAGTTGAAGAACCTTTGCCGCGAACTCAACTTTTCCTGTGCTGGCGGCCGACGAGTACTTACAACGAGTCTACAAAACGAAAGACAACGTCTAAGCACGAATATGCCGCAATCCAACATTCAAACCATTCCAGTAAACAACATGTTATCTAATTCCAACGTAAGGGAAAGCTTCAGCGCCGACCAACTGGCGCAGATTACGCAGATTGTTTTGCAGTCGATCTCGTCGTTCTTTGAAAGCCAACACACCACAACAACCACAACTTGTGTAGATGAGCAGCCAACTATCCCGCCAACGCCACCCGGACAGCTTGGTCAATTTTCATTTTTAAGTTCCAGCGAGCTCCAGCAGCAGCCGACTTCATCCCATGGACCTGTTGCCTCAATCCAGCAAGCAGATGGGGGATTCACGCCAGATATTCCAAACAAATACGTTCGTGACATCGAAAGTGGTGAGTTTTCGAGCTTGCTAAATTATTGCTAAAAATTTAAATAAGTTAAATGTTGGTTCCGATTCTTCTGACAACGTGGGTTTCACAATTTCCTTTACAGGAATCTCAACACCGTGCAAGCCTCAAGTGCTGACTAACATTGAAGAGTGGACAACCGCTTTCAACACATATATGTTAATCATAGTACAAAAATTTCCAAATCGTGCATTAGAACTTTTACAGTACATGGAAACCATCCGTCATGCGGCAAAAACGCATGGCGGTTTAGGCTGGGTGCATATATGACCATAAATTTCGTTATAAAGCCGCTGCGTGTTGAACATTGTCATGGGCCAACATTGATAATGCAGTTATGGTTGCGTATTTTCACCGCTAGCTCTACTCAGTTGCGGGAGGATTATTCCTTTTTTACGATTGCACCCTCAAACAAAGCTGGGGCAGTGAGGGATGGAATTTGCCACAGCTACAACAGGGGTAGACCTTGAACATTACGACCCAATTGCCCTTACACTCACCGATGTAACCGAATTGGTTGTGGGGGGAACCATCCTGGGTACCAATGTCCACAATCCCGTGGGGAAAATGATCACAACGACAACCACCCTTCACAATCCGCCCGTAGCTCCGCGAAGACCAACAGAAAATAGAACTGTTAGTTTAAAGTGTAGTATATATAATAGCAGTAATTCAATACCTCTAGATAATACTATAGTTACGCCAATTTGCGTTGACGCGCTTGAAGATGTTCTGTGCTGATTTCGGTGCTTGTCTAGGATATGATGGTCCTTGCATGTCCAATTTTTCGAAAAACCTCAAGTCTGCCATTGACAATCCAACTATTGTTTCAACTAACTTAGCTAAGGAAGTTGCTCTTGGCCACACAGCTAGTCCTTTCACCAATCCCCCATTTGCTAATTTAAACGTTTCGCCGATTGGCATTGTACCTAAAAAGCATTCAGATAAATTTCGAACCATTTTTCACCTCTCGTTTCCAAAAACGGGAGAATCAATCAATTCCTTTATTGAGAAAGACGACTTTTCATTGCAGTACATAAAAATCGACGATGCAATTGCAGCTTTAATCCTATTAGGCAGAGGCACTTATCTACCTAAAACTGACATAGAATCTGCTTTTCGTCAATTCCCTGTTCATCCTGACGACTGGGAGTTATTAGGCATATATTGGAACAAGTCCTATTATTTTGGTCTGCGTAGTGTGCCGTATATATTTTCAATCAACTTTCGGATGCACTTGAGTGGATTTTACTCAACAAGTGTTTTATAAGCTATGTTGGGCACATTCTAGACGATTTTCTCATCATGGAACCACCAGCCCAAACTGGGCTGCCTTCTCAAGCATGCCAAACTAGCCTTTCTATCATGTTGTTAACATTCTGCACGTTAGGTGTTCCTATTGCAGAACATAAAACTGAAGGACCCAATCTCATTATAGAATTTCTAGGCATTATCATTGACTCACAAAAGATGGAGGCTCGTCTTCCAACCAATAAATTGAACCGTCTATTTGTTGATTTAAATTTGTGGCACACAAAAAAGTCAGCTACACTCCAAGAGCTCCAATCACTAATTGGCACATTAAATTTTGCATGCAAAGTAATTGCCCTGGTTCGAGCTTTTCTGCAACGTATCATAAATCTAACACGGGGTGTCTCTAAACCACATCATCACATTTGCTTGACGAATGGTTTTCGCGAAGATGTAAAAATGTGGCAACTTTTTCTTAAAGATAGGAATAGGACAAGTTTATTTCTCAACTCTTTCTGGGGAAATTCTACAAACCTTTCTCTCTATACGGATGCCTCCGGGACCCTTGGTTTTGGGGGAATTTTTCACACCCAGTGGTTTCAGCGTAAATGGTTGCCTCACCAAACACTTACCACAAAAAATATCAGCATTGATTGGCAAGAGCTCTGTGCTATGGTGGTAGCTTCCTACATATGGGCACCTTTATGGGCTCAAAAACGAATTGTGTTTTACTGCGATAACGAGGCAGTGGTTTCCATAATCAATTCCAAACGTTCAAAAAGCCCTCGTATTATGGACTTAGTGCTTGCTTTAACCTTACAAACACTGAAGTATAACTTTTATTTCAAAGCCTTACATGTGACAGGTCATTATAATGACATTGCTGATTCTATCTCCCATTTTCAGCAAACCAGATTTCGGCAGCTAGCACCGCATGCAGACCATCAACCTCTACCAGAGGAACTTTCTCATCTCTAGACGCTGACTTACGTCGTTATCAACTTGCTTTGTTAGCTCAAGGTACGATTAAAACTTATAGCAGTGGCAAAAAACAGTTAACAAATTTCTACTATCAATTTCATTTACATGAGCATGTGCCTCGTCTGCCAACAACGGAAAACATTCGGATTTACTTTGCTGTTTTTCTCACTAAGATGGTAAATCCAGGCACCATCAAAGTCTATCTTGCAGCAGTACGCCATATGCATTTGGTTAACAGCTATGACCTTCAAATCACCAAATTTCAATGCCTACACTATATTTTGTGAGGTATAAAGTGAGTAAAAGGAGTGTCTATAACACGCCTACCAATTACATTAGACCATTTGAAATTGTTTCACCGCATCTTACACTCACAGACATCACCAACACATGATGAAACCATGATTTGGGCAGTGATTTCCATAGCATTTTTTGGGTTTTTGCAGATTGGTGAAATTACTTGCTCCGGCCCTTATAATTCTTCAACAAACCTTTGCCGATCAGATGTAAGTTTTCATAACAAAACACGTGAGGATAACAAGGTTTTTCTGCAACTACGAATTAAAGCGTCAAAAACTGATCCATTTCGAGCCTCAGCCACGATAACCATTGGCAGCAATTCTGGTATGTATTGTCCAGTAAGGGCCCTTCAAACCTACCTTTCACGTGCGCCAACAGACTATGCGGGACCATTGTTTTGCTACTCAAACGGTGTTCCTTTATCACATAGTCAATTTACTAAGGAACTACAAACACTTTTGGCCCAAGGTTGTCATCACCCTGCTCATTATGGAGGCCACAGCTTTAGAATCGGAGCAGCTACCACAGCTGCGTCCCAAGGTTTGCCTCATTGGCTTATTCAAACGCTAGGAAGATGGTCTTCCGATTGTTACCTCAGATATATTCGCACGCCAATCAATGTCCTTACAGATGTTTCAAAACGATTGATTGCAGAATGAGATAAACACTCGATCGTTGTTTGTTGGTCTATGGGGATCACACACACTATCGTTGTGTGATTGTGGAGGCAATTGCTCTAGTATGAGGTCGCAATTTTACCATAGACCTCACGTTTCTTTACAGAATTTGGCAACCTGGCTGACAGCCAATTCCCATTTACAAAAATCACTCTATTTCTGCATATGAGTATATGTGCTGAGCCAGATCAGTGTTCTAAGAAATATTTCCCTGATCATTTTTTCCCAGGGCCCAGCTCAGAGTATATGTCTTGCAGGGCAGGCTAGGACCCAGCTCTAAATGGAGTATATGTTCTAGCCGACTCAGGACCCAGCTCAAAATCTGTGCGGTAAAAGTATATGTCTTGGGCAGATTAGGACCCAGCTGCAAATCAGGATATGTCCTAATCGACTTTCCCCAAGATCCAGCTTTTCAATACAAGTATATGCCCTGGGAACCACTCAGCACCCAGCTCTTTGCAGTTAAAAAATACAGTATATAGAGCAGTTGTCCCACACTTCCATAACCCACAAACCTTGTGTTCTTATGTGTGTCGTTATATTAAATATCTCAAAATATGTAAAAATTAAATATCTCGAAATGGTATAGAAATTCGGCATGGCTTTGGTGAGTGGCCATGTGGGTGTGCAGGAATGGTTGTGACTGGTTGGGTTCGAATATACCATCGGGCTGATAGCTCAGTTGGTAGAGCGATGGGCTTGTAACCCAGAGGTCGCCGGTTCGAATCCGACTCAGTCTCAGCTTTTCCTGTTCACTAAAAAATACTTACCTACGGTGATTAACATATATATATATATATATATATATATATATATATATATATATATATATATATATATATATATATATATATATATATATATATATAT
>CACRXK020005185.1:0-28953 GCA_902702795.2 Paramuricea clavata
ATCGTTGGTGTACAATTTTTTTCAAAATAACAAGTTTTCGTAAATAATAAGGACATTTAATAATTAACAATTATTGAATGAGGTTGAGCACGATATGAAGAATTATCAAGCCCGAAGTTTGCCGTTATCAACCGAAGCCGAAGGATGAGGTTGATAATGGCAAACTGAGGGCTTGATAATTCTTCATATTGTGCGAAAACCGAATTCAATAATTGTTTTATTATTTATGTAAAAAAATCAAAACAAACATTTGTATTTTATTTGTATTAAGAAAAAAACAATTCCTTAGTCCTTCGGCAGCCGTCGTCGCGTCATATCAATGGCGTCAGCGAGTCAATACGATTCTCCTCGTCATAGGAATATGGCCCAAAGGCGTCCAAATTTTTTTCAAATGGACTTTTTGACGTCATTTTGCTAATATGCATGTGAAAAATCCGTATTTGGTTAGCCTTTGAGTTGATATGACAATTTCAGAGTTGGCTGTAAAAACAATCAGAAACCAGGAATTTTTTAAATAAATAATAAGACGAATTTCGGCCGTGGCTTGTTGGTTAGAGAAAGATAGGGATGGATGGCTAAAAACTTGCTCTCGGAGGGGATCGAACCCTCGACCTTCGCATACACTCAAGTACTGCTTATAAGTACGACGCACTAACCAACTGGGCCACGAGAGCAGGTCCCGATAACGCTCCTATTATTTTCGAAGGTTCTGCCGAAGTTTCTGCCGAGACTTGATTGCAGATAGTTGGATCCAGAGCCCAAAGTGCTAACCATTACATCACAAACTTTTGAAGGATTGTGAACTCATATTATTGGACAAGAATGCCTGCACATTGTTTCGGTAGCGTGGCCGAGTGGTCTAAGGCGCTGGTTTTAGGCACCAGTCATTTCGATGACGTGGGTTCGAATCCCACCGCTGCCAGTTGTTCAATAATTCGTCACCTCTGTTTTGAACCCGGATGTATGTCACCTTGGAGATGCCTTGTATTTGGAGCATTCAGGGCAGACAATCCATGTTGTATACAATTTACGTTTATTTTTGAGATTTCTCTTATTTCATTCCATTTGCAAAGACTAAGCCGTTTTAAGATCTACCAGCAATTTAAAAATCTCTTCAAAGAACAATAATCAAAATATTAGTCGCGAATCACGTTGCTCTCTTCATTCTTGGACTTGATGGATAGAGTACGACAAGCAATGCATAATTGAAATAAATAGTAACGGTTGTACAGTTTATAAGCACCACGTACTAACAAACAGGACGACGGTAGCAGGTCGTGAGAAAGGTCTTATTATTTTAGGAAACTGTCGTGTTCAGAAGAAAATGGTTGGTGGCATCGGCATGCATAAACGCTCCATAATAACAATAGCAGGAAATGGTTTCGATCCATTGACCTCTGGGTTATGGGCCCAGCACGCTTCCACTGCGCCACCCTGCTTGTTGCTACTTGGAATCAGCCAGTTGTATATATTTTCCAAATCTTGAAAACCAAGAAGCAACATATTTCCCTTAAACCTGTAATGAAGCCATTGCACCAATTCATTGGAATAGAGTTTGAAACAGACAAAAAAGTGCTACAATATAGAGCCTACTGGCCACATAGCCAACAGTCAATAGCTATTGTTATTATTATTATTGAGCGTTGATGCATGCAGACATCATCCACGGATTTTGGTCGAACTTTTTCTAAAAACAACAGATTTCGTAAATCATATGGAGATTAGGGCGAATTGCTGCGGTGGTCTTGTTGGTTAGGGAAGGATTGCTAAAAACGTGCTGCCGGAGGGGATTGAACCCTCGACTTTAATAATAATGATAATAATAGCAGGAACTGATCACGATCTGCTTGACTTCTGTGTTATAGAGCCAGCAATTATTGAGCGCACAAGAGTGCGTATGTCACCCTATAGCGTTTTGGTTAAAATTGTTTTCAAAACAACAGGTTTCGTAAATAATATGGCGATTAGGACGAATTGCTGCGGTGGCTTTGTTGGCTAGTGTATCGTTGGTGTACAATTTTTTTCAAAATAACAAGTTTTCGTAAATAATAAGGACATTTAATAATTAACAATTATTGAATGAGGTTGAGCACGATATGAAGAATTATCAAGCCCGAAGTTTGCCGTTATATTAAGACTAAATAGCAGAAAAATATGACCCAATAATCCATGCAATTAAAAATATCTATCAAATTAACTTCAAAAATCATGATTTGAGGAATTATATCTATTCAGGCAACACATAATTTAGTGACAGGTCTTGGCAAGGTGAAAGCTGAAAGGAACCCTTAAGATGGGTGTACTACAAAACTATATTGACTGAAGTTTTGGAAACATTTAACTAAATTTTGAAGGATTGACTTGCAAATTGTGTTTCAGTATCATGGAATTTTACACTTCTGGAGAAGTTGTGGCTCTATTAGTGCCATTTCTTTCATTGTTTATATATCTTGCTTTTAAGCATTGCTCGCTTATAAAATCTTTCAATTCCTTAGGGCCTGTTTATATGATCCCGCCTAGATGGGACGGGACGTTTTCATCCCGCCAAGACAGGATACTCGCCTAGTGTTTATATGGACAAAATACATTGCCGGGATGAAACCATTTGGTGCTTGACGTCATATTTTTGTTGCAATAAAGGCATTTACGCATGCCCAAAAGGGAAAAATTCATTCCGCCTAACTGGGATGAAGTGTTTATATGCGAATTTTTCATCCCGGCTAGTCGGGATGAAGTGTTTTTATATGGGAATTTTTCATCTCGCTTAGGCAGGATCCCGGCATCTGTTGCCTAAATCCAGTCTAGGCGGGATAAGTGGCGGGATCATAAAACACTCTTTAGCATTTGTATTACGAGCGGGATCTCAGTAAGCGTCCCGCCTGGCCGGGATCATATAAACAGGCCCCTAATCTCATCCCATGATACTGAATCACAGTTTGTAAGGCCCCATTTACATGAGACCAGGATGAAACCAACCTGGAATGAAAATTGAAATTGTATGTCAACATGTTTACACGAGACCAGTATGAGAATCACAAAATTTTCAATTTATTCCCCTTGCCAGGCAATTTTCTTTTTTAGATGACTTTTGTTAGCATGTGCTGTTCACTTGTTCCAATGTCAACATTCATTCCAGTCTGAATTCATACTGGTCTGAGTCAGTCGGCTTGGTCCAGCAGGCGGAATGACTTGAGACCTCATGTAAACATCTATTATATATAATATAATGACCAAAACGAAATGGTCCCGGTTAATTGACTTCGTTCCAGTCTCATGTGAACTGGACCTAATAAAATCCTTCAAAAGTTAGCTAAATTTTTCCAAAACTTCAGTCAATATAGTTTTGTAGTACACCAATCCCAAGATCTGTCACTAAATTATGGGTTGATTGCCTGAATAGATATAATTCCTCAAATCATGATTTTTGAAGTTAATTTGATAGATATTTTTAATTGCATGGATTATTGGGTCATATTTTTCTGCTATTTAGCCTTAATATTGTAGACTTTTTTCAGAAAAGGAAGTGCAAACAAGCGCATACAATAGCAATTCTTCTTCAACTAATGGGCAACAATTTCTAAATAGCAAGGAAGCTGAATGACTGTATGGGTATGGACTATGGATAGCTCTTTCATGGGCTCTGCTCAGTTTGTATGTTGTAACTTATGTCGAGCCATTGCAAGTGAATTTAACAAAGCCAGCGAACAAAATTGACAAAAATATACACGATTTAGTTGCACAGTTTCAGCTTGGAGTTTGGTACTATTTCAACTGTCAATTCGACCTCGAACTTTGAAAGGTTCAAAACCTATCTGTCTCATGTTTGCTCACTCTATAATTTTGTATACGCAAAGGTTTTCATCATAACTTAATAACAAATTATAATTTAGGTTTTGAAAATCATTGGTTTTTTATCAGGAAGCAGTGCGCGCTAACACTCTCGGACAACATTTCGACGGCCATTTTTAACCACCAAATTAAACAGAGTATATAAAATAAAATAACACCCGAAATAAAGTTTTTTGTTACTTAAATCTTATCTTTAAGTTTCTTATAATAGCTGAAAGTAACAAAAACATATAAATTTTACACAAGTAATATTTTATAAAGCAATAGTTTCAGCATACCTTCTGATGGGTCATATACGCGTAGCCATATTTGTTTACAATTAGAACGTCTTACCCCCCGCGAAGCCCGCATCACGGATGGGTCCGCTCGATGTATGGCCGTTTCTACGCCCTCTCTACCTTCGCCCTGGAAACAACTAAACAAGACAACATATAATTTCAGTGTATCTTTAATATTGATTCCCTTTTTTATTATATTGAATTTTTTAAATAAAAAATAAAGCAAAGTTATTTGCAAGCGAGAATTTGAAATAATTTTATTGCAAACTCAAAGTTTATCGATAAAGCCATTTAAATTATAGTTAAAGGCAGTTTAGTTTTATAAAGAACACTTTAAAATGTTTTGTGAATTGTTTGTGGTTGAATTTTACCTTAAATTGAAGCTTGTATAATTACACACCTAACATATATATGTTGGGAAATTGAAAATTTTGTAATTAAAAGTGATATTTTTAGGCGATTTTCATTTGTAAGAATATTCTTAAAAAATTATCGTGTTACCATGACAACTACTTTAGATACTTCATGTTCGGAAAATACAACGGTTTTGCCAGCAAGGCGAGGGTTTCTGCATGCATGTATTTTCTAGTAATATTGATAATAATAGCAGGAAATGATCACGATCTGCTTGACTTCTGTGTTATAGACGCAGCAATTATTGAGCGCACAAGAGTGCGTATGTCACCCTATAGCGTTTTAGTTAAAATTGTTTTCAAAACAACAGGTTTCGTAAATAATATGGCGATTAGGACGAATTGCTGCGGTGGCTTTGTTGGCTAGTGTATCGTTGGTGTACGATTTTTTTCAAAATAACAAGTTTTCGTAAATAATAAGGACATTTAATAAGACGAATTGCTGCCGTGGCTTGTTGGTTAGAGAAAGATAGGGATGGATGGCTAAAAACTTGCTTTCGGAGGGGACCGAATTCTCGACCTTCGCATATACTCAAGTACTGCTTATAAGTACGACGCACTAACCAACTGGGCCACGAGATTATATTCAAACCTTGTTCTTTCGGAAGATTAGGGTTGGAAGATTAAGGATAGACTAGCGGATAATAGAAGGAAATGGTGTCGATTCATTGATCTCTGGGTTATGCGCCCAGCACGTTTCCACTTTGCCACACTTTTCCTTTCGCTGAATGATCCGAACAACGTCAAAGAAATTTAGATAATGTTAAACATGAGGTTCTGCCGAAGATTCTGCTGATACTTGATTGAGATAGTTGGATGCACAGTCCAAAGTGCTAACCATTACACCACAAACGTTTGAAGGATTGTGGAGTCATATTATTGAACAAAAGTGGCTACACTTTGTTTTAGTAGCGTGCCCGAGTTGTCTAAGGCGCTGGTTTTAGGCACCAGTCATTTCGATGACGTGGGTTCGAATCCCACCGCTGCCAGTTGTTTAATAATTCATCACCTCTCTTTTGAACCCGGATGTATGTCACCTTGGAGACGCCTTGTATTTGGAATATTCAGAGCAGACAATCCACGTTGTATACAATTTACGTTTATTTTTGAGATTTCTCTTATTTCATTCCATTTGCAAAGACTAAGCCGTTTCAAGATCTACCAGCAATTTAAAAATCTTTTCAAAGGACAATAATCAATATATTAGTCGTGAATCACGTTGGTATCTTCATTCATGGACTTGATGGATAGAGTGCGACAAGCACCACCGTTACTATTCGTTTCAATTGTGCATTACAGTTTATAAGCACGACGCACTAACAAACACGACGACGGTAGCAGGTCGTGAGAAAGGTCTTATTATTTTCGAAAATTATTCTATTCAGAAGAAAATGGTTGTTGGCATCGGCATGGATAAACGCTCCGTAATAATAATAGAGAGGTTAAGATATCCCGTTCCGGTTTACAGGTACGGGTGATATACACGTACCCGTACCCGTAAATCGGGGAACGACTTGTAACTTAACCACATATAGGAAATAGAAAACACCCGTACTCGTTTGTCTTTTACATGTAGACCTTAGTTTACCGCGGGGAAACGGGTAGAAATTACTGGTAAAATGCTGACATCAGCAAAAAATGCTAAACAAAATGGCGATAGATAGAAA
This sequence comes from Paramuricea clavata, assembly GCA_902702795.2. Lineage (NCBI taxonomy): Eukaryota > Metazoa > Cnidaria > Anthozoa > Malacalcyonacea > Plexauridae > Paramuricea > Paramuricea clavata. The sequence continues at coordinate 6,208 of CACRXK020005185.1, forward strand.
CTCTATTTATAGACGCTGACCCCGTCAACCGAAGCTGATTGCAACGGAACCGGGGTATCTTAACCGTAAATCGGAACCGGGGTATCTCAACCTCTCTACTAGCAGGAAATGGTTTCGATCCATTGACCTCTGGGTTGTGGGCCCAGCACGCTTCCACTGCGCCACCCTGCTTGTTGCTGCTTGGAATCAGCCAGTTGTATATATTTTCCAAATCTAGAAAATCAGGAAGCAACATATTTCCCTCAAAGTTGTAATGAAACCACTGCACCAATTCAATGAAATAGATTTTTAAACAGACAAGAAAGTGCTACAATAAACTATAGAGGCTATTGACCGCATGCATAACGCAACAATCAATAGCTGTTGTTATTATTGAGCTATTTACACCCGGGGAAACGAAAGCATTAGCGAAGTCTAAAGTTCATCAATGAGCGCGGGCGTCGGTCACCAGCGATGGGTGGTCATCCTCACTGATCTCGAAATTATGGCGGACTGTCATGAATAACGGACACTGATTGGTCCAATTTAAAGTTTGCATTATAACGACTGCATGACGACGGCGAAATAGCAAACACTTCTTGATTTGATGAGTTGATGATTGATAAATTTCTTGCAAATATTGTTCATTTTTGCTCGTATTTCTGCAAGATTTTGTAAATTTCAAGAAAGAAAGGGCGAAAGAATCAGCTAAAAGAAGGGAGCCAACGTTAACGAAGGTAAGTTTGTTTTAAATATTGATTTTATAATGGCTTTAAAACCTGACGGCCTTTGCGTATATGAAACAACTGAGATTATTATTTTCGAAACTTATTGTACTCAGAAGAAAATTGCTGGTGGCATTGTCTTGCATAAACACTTAATTCGTAATAATAATAGCAAGAAAAAGTTTCGATCCATTGACCTCTGGGTTATGGGCCCAGCACGCTTCCACTGCGCCACCCTGCTTTTTACTCCTTGGAATCAACCTGTTGTATATAATGTACGAATCTAGAAATTCAGGAAGCAACGTATCATATTTCCCTTAAAATTGTAATCATAAGCCACTGCAAAAATTCATTGGGATATATTGGCATATTTTATATAATCAACTCCAAACAGCTTTCTTGTTTGCGGCAGATAAAAATTTAGTTGTTAATTAAAAAACTTGATTGACAGGTTTTCTTTGTTTGTGAGGGAGATTAGGGCAGATCCATTCACCGCGCATATTTCTGTTGTGATGGTTTGTATTGTGCTTTATATCACACTTGGTTTTCTTTGTTCGTCCGAGGTTTATAACTAGCTTATAGACCATGAATAAATGATTGGATTAAACTTGTAGACAAAACGCGAGAATTTTTCATTAAAAATTTTTGAAAATGACAAAATATGTTGGAAAACCTCCGCAAGTGTGATATTAATTAGTTATAAACCTCGAAAGTCGGTTTATAACTGATATATTGCCCCTCGGACGCTATGCGTCCTCGGGTCAATATATCAGTTATAAACCTCCTACTCGGTTTATAACTCTTACTTAGTTTGTATATATAAGTTATCTAACTCATTTGTGTTCAGTTTTGGTATTAAATACGGTTTAAAATGTCTTTTGACAGTTTGTTTACGTTTGCTATTTTTAGCAGTTCTTGTGACATAAAACTGACATTTGAAGTAAGAGTATTTTTTCAGGGAGGTCGCGTAAATTTGAAAACGGGTGTAATGACAGTATTCTATAATGTACTAAATATTCCTTAAACATTTTCCATAATTCCATTTGTTTGTAAATAGTTTGTGTTTTTCATTGCAAATTGTCCTTATATATTAAACTTGAATAATCTATTTTTATATTACTGAACACTAAAACTATAGGGGTCTTGTCATAAAAGTCCAACAGAATTTCCAGAGGTCTCTAGCCCGTTATACTATTCTTAAAATTCAACTTGTAAATATTTTTTCTGGGTAAATAAAAACTAATAATAACATGCATATAGCCATTCAGCGACGAGCTTATATATAATTAAGCCAACCAGCGATTAGTTTACATCAATTGTTTACATTGTGCCCGCATTTAAGGTGGCTCCCTAGGGTTTTTTAATTTACTACACTATAGTATTCAGGAGACTCCTGTTTCTTCACGTTACATGACATAAAAACGAAATTTATTGGACACATTGACAATGTTCTCCTGAACATTACAAATTGCAACTTTTGTGTTAAAAATCTGTTGTCATGGCAACAACATGCTTAGAATACAGCCCAAAATTTGTCTTTTTCAGGGCATTTTAAAAATTCCCTTCGGTGAAATTTTTTAAAACTTTGCATAAAAGGTCATACTTGTATAATGATTTTTTTCCCTCAATTTAAAAAAATTAAATCGATACGTTTCTTAGAAAATTGAAAAAACGTCAAAAATCAATATTAAAAATTTTCCCTTCGATTTAATTTTTTTAAAAAAGGATATTGCACTTGCTGTGCCGGTACTAAAAAATGTGCAAAGTTTTAAAAAATTTTACCGAAGGAAAACGGAGAAATTTGGGATTAATTTTCGCAATTTTACTAGCTTTTTACGCGAACAATTTAATACCCCAACTGACGTGTACAGGCATTCTGCATAAAACAACAAGACATGACTTTTTTGAAATTACAAAATATAAATTATGTTCGATATACTGTTTATAACTGTGTCAGTTAATGGTCAATTAAGCGTGGATTACACATGTAAAAATGGCAAAGATATTTAGGTAATTATTAGTTATGATTTCTTGGTATTAATTTGAAAAATGTTTGTCAAAATTCGTCCCGTGCGAGTTAGTACATACGTCGGATGTTTTCGCAAAATGCCCGTTCAAATTTCAGTTTTTATGGTGGTATGTTTGGAGTTTCGGCCCTGCTCATTTCACCCGTAGAGGGCTTATTATTTAAGTCATCTTTATTGTCATAAGTGCTGCTAGATTGTGGAGAAAACACTGCAAATTCTTGAGAAAACTTTATATCATATCCCAATGTTCGCGATCGAACCTGGCGTACGGCGGTTCAAAAAACTTCCAGAATACCGCTTGAAAAAAAACAAAACATCACATCCAAGTATCGTTTTGTCTTTTAGAACTCTTTTTATGCTTTCAACTAAAGCAAAGTTCACACTTTTGTTTCAAAAGAGTTCCATATAAAAACACAACGTTCGTTCGAAGTCACACAAGTTTTAGTTTACATATATACGAAGAGTAACCCCCGGAAATAAAACCCTAGGGAGCCACCTTAACCTGTAAACGAGCATAGTTTGGCCTCTCACATATTTTTGGCTTCAAAAAATATTGACTTTGTCTTGTTTTCACCATACTACTTGTGATATTATTCCGACGTTATCTGTCAACATGGAAACATATCCTCATCTCAGGGCCGTACGCAGGATTTTTTCAGAAGAGGGGCATGCAGTAAGGCCTATATGCCAAAAAAGGTCCCGAATATCCAAATAATAATTAATAATGGCATTCTAAAAATCGTAAATGTACGGCCCTGCCTCATCTGGTAAGTAGTCAAATACCACATATTTTAATATATACATTTATGCAGTAAAACAATCATTGTGTACTATTTTAAACTGTCAAAACATAGCAGGCAAATATATTGCCAATGAAAAATACAATCACAGGAAACTAATGTTCTCAGGAGATATTGAATTAAATCCTGGTCCTGTATTTCTGTAACTCGGATCAAACAACAGTCCAACCATTCAATATATGATTGACTCCTTGTTACACGATTGACTCTTTGCTACAGTAATGCATGTTCCTTGAATAATTTGTGTATGTTATTCAACAGTTAACATTGGCAAGTGTAAACAACAAGTGACAGAACTTTTGCTTCATGTGATTACAATAAAGATTTGAAAATTGATTGACAAGTGACTGCTTACTAAATGGCCGGCTGTCGGCTGTATATACACTTCGAATATTGTTTGCATGAATAAGCTCAATTTGAAGCTCGACTTAATTCGTATGAAATTCAGAGATCTTACACGACAACTTCGTAGGGTCTTTCAAAAATTGAGCAACAAATGAAGAAACTAAAAGAGAAATAGTCAGAGAGCCATTGAAGCATGGTCACTGACACATGACACATGCAAATATTTGTACTTGAAACAGTGGGTTGTCTGCTCTCAGAAGAGGGGTTAGCCTTCTACTTCTAAGTTACTGGTTAATTTAAAAATACAAAATTGTTTAAAATGTTTTTAGTCATTTCTAAATTTGAAATAGCAACCAGAAACGAGTTTCGTGCTCATGTTGATCACTGGTGTCAAGATAAAAGATTTCCGTGATTCCACTTGAGACGTTACGCCTGGTCTGCAGGGCTGGCGCTCACTAGTGGGGTTTAGGCCACTACACATCATACTTCCGTATTTATTCAGAAGCACCGTTGTATTTAAACTCGTTGAACTGAATACTGCTGTGCTGTGTATTCCGTTGGCTCTGTTTATGGTACATTATCTTAAGCATGCAGGTAAGGTGTTTTACTTTTAGAGAGGAATAAATCAACAGTCTTAATTTAAACGTGGTATGTTTATTACGATCATCAGTCTTAGTTTAAACGTGGTATGTTTATTACGATCATCAGTCTTGGTTTAAACGTGGTGTGTTTAAACGATCATCAGTCTCAGTCTTTGTTTGAACGTGTCTGAGACTAGTACGTTCACACGACGCCAGAGTGGCTTGAAAACGACGTAGAAAAGTCTCAATTAGCGGTTCGCGTTCACGTTACGCCGACGCGAAATTATTTGAAAACGTCATTTTTACCGTAAGAATTTGAGCACTGTTTTCTAAACGGAGCGAGATGAAAACTGAGCACTTGGCGGCTTTGTGTGAACACAAACACCATTACTTTTTTGCACCGCTTGGAAACCAAGCATCTCAGGTCTCAAAACAGTAAAGTTGAATGCTTTTATTGTCAATTTCTTTGTTCTATTTGAGATAAACAAACTGTAATGGCGTAGTGTGAACACACGTAAAATCCTTAGTTTGACGTTTACGCCAAACGTCAAACCGCTAACGAAGTGTTTGATTTTACAACTCTATTATAACAGCTTTTACACCAGTTTTGAAATATATTAACAATTATTAAACTTGTGGTATTTAGCAATGATTTAAGGAAGCAAATGAACCACTAGTCATGTAATCACATGCAAAGCAGTAAATTAAGATTTAGCGTTTGAAGGTTACGTTTGGCGTATAAATTTCATGCTTTAACGACTACAAGCCCTCGTAGCAGTTCAAGCATGAAATTTATACGCCAAACGTAAACTTCAAACGCTAAATGTTAACTTACTGCTTTGGTGAATACGTGGCTAGTGGTTAATTTGCTTTCTTAAATCATTGCTAAATACCACAAGTTTAATAATTGTTTAATATAGTTCAAAACTGGTGTAAAAGCTGTTATAATAAAGTTGTAAAATCAAACAATTCGTTAGCGGTTTGACGTTTGCCGTAAACGTCAAACTAAAGGTCTTCGCTCCAGTGCAGTGTTAACGTAGTCTTAGTGTTTCAAACAGTTTTTCCGAATTTTTTTCGCCTAGACTGCAACATTGGTTGAATCGTCTTCAAAAAACATCAGTTTTTTCTGGTTTATCGATTAACCGCCTCACTATGCCTGACTATCGAGTTAGGTTTCATAATAATTCAAATTACTGCTGATCATTGTATTTTCTTGTATTAATTAACCTTATTTTGTCTGATGTTAAAGTGTCCTTGAGTATTAAACGCTTAATAGGGAAGATTGTCAGCCACACCAGAAAATGTGTTAGTTCCGTTCTGAAAATTAGGTGACTATGATTCATTGAAAGAATGTCACGTTTGTGACACCCAAAAAAAACGATGAAGAAGAGAGAAAATATCCCTTTTAAGACACTGGTCATTATGACTGTTACTTTCGGCCAGTGAAATTAAATATTATTTCTATATTATAATTTCATGTGCTGGTATTGTCGTATGTAAAATATTGTTGTCATGTAACTTTTTGGTGCGACTTAAAATTAAAGTACCAGAGGTGCTTTAACCGGTCCGTTTAAATCGATTGCTTTTTAGTGAAAAATCGTCTAAAAATTCTCGTACTAGTACTCATGCAGGGTAGTTTTAGTCCAGTTTGGTGTCTTCTGTGCTTTGAGGGTTTTTCTGCGCATGCCCCAAGGCTCAAGTTGTCGAGCACTTTTATCATTTACTTGGGTGAATTGCCAGTGTAATCGACGACATTGAATAAATTACTATAATAAATAATTTATACTATTTTTTAATATTTTTTTCTAGATTACCAAAAAGATTTTTCGAATCAGCTTTATCTTTCCCTGTCTACTATGTATGGTTATTTCATTCGCCCAAGGTAAGCTAAACACTTAAACCTGTAATTGTAGGTAATTGTAAGAGTTTGATTGGTTCTCTCCTGTGCTTTGAGGGTTTTCCCCGCAGGTTCCTGGGTTTTCTCCCTTAACAAAAACGAACCCGTAGGCCAAAGTTGTCAAACGCGTGTATCATGAGCATCATGCTGAAATGAATTGGGCAACGACATCCTGTCTCTGTGCATCATGACAATGTCGATGATCATGTCGATGCACAACTACTAAGAAACGAAATTCAGATCAACCACCACAAATCAGTGCGGGTCCAACGCAAAATATTGCAATGTCATATATAATAGACATGCATGTTTCAAATGGATAAACCAATTTTCACTTCTAGGAAATTTCCGGCAGCTCCAGCTGCACCGCTGCCAGGAATTTTTTAACGAACTGTCTTTGCAGGAAATTATCTTACACCTTACAAGACGTTTTTGTCATCTTGTGCTGTATATACTGGAATAGCATATAATTTACTTATTGCTTAAAACTTCCAAAAGAGTTCTGAAAGTCGAGATTGTCTTTTGCCGAGATTTAAGTTGATCACAATGTACGTGCGGCACCGTACGTTCTGAGAAATCTACATACGGTTGGCTATTTGAATCACAATTATACTAAACTAAAATAGCAGAACAGAGTGCATGCAATATATATATATATATATATATATATATATATATATATATATATATATATACAATGAGATAAGTCAAATTGTTAGTAAATCAGGATTTTCCCATTCCTTATTTCGGCAACAAAAAATGTAATATGTAGTTCTAATAGCAATAGTCATCATTTTCCTAACGCAGTACATTTGGTGGTTTTTGTCAAGACCAATACTATCTAACATGTCTAAAAATGTATAACATTTTTCTGCAAAAATACCTAAAGAGCTGATGGAGAGATTTATAAATTTAACTTGGTTAAAATTTTTACCTAGCTGTCTCAATAATTCTCTATATTTATCCTTAAACCTGTAATTGTAGGTAATTGTAACTTAAACCTGTAATTGTAGGTAATTGTAAGAGTTTGATTGGTTCTCTCCTGTGCTTTGAGGGTTTTCCCCGCAGGTTCCTGGGTTTTCTCCCTTAACAAAAACGAACCCGTAGGCCAAAGTTGTCAAACGCGTGTATCATGAGCATCATGCTGAAATGAATTGGGCAACGACATCCTGTCTCTGTGCATCATGACAATGTCGATGATCATGTCGATGCACAACTACTAAGAAACGAAATTCAGATCAACCACCACAAATCAGTGCGGGTCCAACGCAAAATATTGCAATGTCATATATAATAGACATGCATGTTTCAAATGGATAAACCAATTTTCACTTCTAGGAAATTTCCGGCAGCTCCAGCTGCACCGCTGCCAGGAATTTTTTAACGAACTGTCTTTGCAGGAAATTATCTTACACCTTACAAGAAGTTTTTGTCATCTTGTGCTGTATATACTGGAATAGCATATAATTTACTTATTGCTTAAAACTTCCAAAAGAGTTCTGAAAGTCGAGATTGTCTTTTGCCGAGATTTAAGTTGATCACAATGTACGTGCGGCACCGTACGTTCTGAGAAATCTACATATGCAGGAAGTTTTATATTTCACTTACACAGGAAATTTTTATTTTTGAATTTTGCTACCAGGAAGAGAAATATATTTTTAGGTCTGGCGATATATAACCAACCGAAAAAATTAAATACCTTGTGGTGAAAATCCCACCCACCTTTAGGCAAGCTAATAATTTATGAAGTATTTGGTTGAAAATTATATACATTTTTTAGATCTGACTGGGAGTAGCTGTGATAAATGTAACTACATGTACTATAGGCCCTGTGACAGGAATCGAACTTGCGGCTCCTGTGATTCTGGTGCGGTGCTCAGACCACTGAATTACAGAGTCCAGTTGTCATTTCATATGATAGTAAATACAAGATAAGACAGATTGTATTTCCATACAATCATTAAATTGCAAACGTTTGTTCGGCTGTCGTCCTCACATTGCCGTCGTCCATATGTATAAGTTCTCTAATTGGAATACTGTAAATTGTTGGAGATAGTGACTAGTAATGTTGATGTGAACTGTGCTACAAAAAGTTCAATCTTGAAATGTTGATACTACTCTGATTTAAGTAAACGAAGCAATGCTCACATTTATTTACCACCCATTATTTCGACACTCCGAACTAGTGTCTTCATCGGGGGTGATATAAAATACAAAAACTAACTGCATATCCCTGATGGTAATACTTAACTGGTTTATGAAAACGTTAGGTTGTGAATGTATGTTTTGCGAATTACAATTATTTGCTAATAATATACCTAATGGTTGGTTGATATGAGTATATCGTTGATATACTTTAAATTCGAAGCCTATATACCTGATATATTTTCAGTGGAACAACAAATGTACTTGTCACCTTGACTTTTAAATATTTCTTTGTTTAGAGAATTACAAATACTCCTGCGACTTTGAAGATCGTAACACTTGCCAATGGACTCAAGATAAAAGTGATGATTTCGATTGGATCATAAATCAAGCTTTTACACCATCAGAAGGCACTGGTCCACATACAGATCATACCAAGGGTTTGGGTAAGTGTTATATTCTGTTGGTTGACATACCATCACCATCACTTTTATCACCATCATATTCACCATAATTATCACTACCATCAGCGCTACCAGTATCACCTGTTCACCAATATCATCACCACCCATAATTATCAACAACATCACCACCACAAACATCATCATCGCATATATCACCACCTTCATTACCATCATAATGTTGTACATCTGCTGCTGACTTTTTATTTAAAGATTCTTGTATTGATTAATTTTTTACTTGAAGTATATTATATTTCAATTTCTAAAATGTAAACCCATTACATTTTTTTACCGAAGATGGATATTTATAACAGTCATTCTGCGAGTCGTATATAAGCTTATAGCCAACGAGCTAGGTGCGTATCACCGAGTTGTCTATCAGTCATATACGACGAGAGTGAGTAGAATAACTGTTTTAGTATTATATAGACAACTACTGAATTTACAGACTCATCTGTATGTCAATATTTCGACAGTTACAGTAGTTTAGCAATCTACACAAATTGCCCTAAACCTCATAAACCGCCGCTGGCATTCCTTTAAATAATACTTCAAACATTGCTAAAAAGTCGAAATTGCTATATATTTAAGGCTCTTAGACAAAACAAGCGCTTGTGGATTTTACACCTATGAATTGACCTTGTTTTTAGTTCAGTGTAATTTCTATCAGGCACCATAGTGGACAAAAGTCTAAAATAAACATTATACTCTCTTTTTGTTATATAGTTTGTGTTTCTTCATAATATATAAGGTTTGTTTTCCTTATATAAGGTCTGTTTTAATTAAATAAAACCCTGTTTTCTTTATATATGTTCTGTTGCCATTACGTAAGGTTTGTTTGTATTATATAAGGTCTGTTTTCTTTATATAGTGTCTGTTGCCAATATATAAGGTCTGTTTTTTAAATATAATTATTAACTATAAAGTTTATCCTGGGAACGAGTTGATTATTACACGGTCAGCGTACTATAAATGAACATTACATGAAGTAGTACCATAAAATTTGTATTTAAAAATGGAGTTCAAAGTCGATGTTGAACAATATCTTTCTGATTTACCAAACCAAATCTTGCAAACTAGTTAACTAGGCGTCAACTGTTCAGTGGAAATTTTAATGCACTCGAGTTTTGGCAAAGAAGGATTGAAGACTTCCTAAATGTGCTCAACGTTTTATGTCGACCATTCGAAGACATTGAAACTGATGAGTGATGGAGGTTTAGCAGTAAATTGCAATCAACTTATTGCTGAAATTCAAGCAATCCATGGAATGTTATAATAATAATAATAATAATAATAATAATAATAATAATAATAATGGAAACTTTATTAAATGTTTTTCTTTACATACATATACAATCGTAAATCTCTCTCATAAAGGTAACTTACGGTTGGCTATTTGAATCACAATTATACTAAACTAAAATAACAGAACAAAGTGCATGCAATATATATATATATATATATATATATATATATATATATATATACAATGAGATAAGTCAAATTGTTAGTAAATCCGGATTTTCCCATTCCTTATTTCGGCAACAAAAAATGTAATATGTAGTTCTAATAGCAATAGTCATCATTTTCCTAACGCAGTACATTTGGTGGTTTTTGTCAAGACCAATACTATCTAACATGTCTAAAAATGTATAACATTTTTCTGCAAAAATACCTAAAGAGCTGATGGAGAGATTTATAAATTTAACTTGGTTAAAATTTTTACCTAGCTGTCTCAATAATTCTCTATATTTATCCTTCTTCCGTTTTACGTTGTTTTTGAGGTTTGTCTCATAACCAGTGGTGAGTTCAACCACATATAAGGAACCATTTGAGCACGATAATAACAAATCTGGGCGATACGTATCACCAGTAAGTACTGAAGGGCTTTTGAATCCATTTAGATCAGCGTAGAGAGTAGAACCGTCAACAGTTTGTAACTGATGAGCAAGAAAGTTCAGGACTGAATTGTGTCTCCACGTAAATCGGTTGAGATAAAACTGACATCCAGCTACTATGTGTAGTAATGTTTCAGGGCTAAGACAAAAAGAACAGTCTGAATTTGAAGATATTGCCCATCTGTTTAGGTTTTTGCGCGTCGGAAGAGAGTTGTTAATGCAACGAATGGTAAAGTAGTAAATGTTTTTCGGGAGCTTTGATTGGGCGACGGACCACACCTTGCTAAGCTGAGGTAAAGCGAACTTCGTGACGCTGCAGAAAAAGGATCCTTGACTGGTTAATTGGTTTAGGAGTTTGTTTTCGTGTCCAGAACGGAAATCTTTGAGAACTTCCTTAGTAGAGTTATAAGCGTCATATTGGATATTAGTATGGTTACTGGTTGCTCTCCACAGGTCGTTAGTTGATTCATTAGGAGAAGATTTTAAAGCTTTTCGGAGGACTGTTTGACACTGGATAAATTTTACAGATGGAGGATAAATACTCAGGCCAAATTTGTTATTTGTTAGAAAGACAGTACTTAGTGTTCCTGATATTGGTACTTCAAGCCATCTGCGGATATATTTGTTGGCAATAGAGTCGATATTTTCAGTAACCCATGTTTTAGAGAGTGTTGCGACGGTGAAGTGCCAGGCTAACTTGGACAAGACGTAGCGACTGTAGAGGAGCAGTTTATTTTTGGGGTGTAGTGGCTTTGAGTCAATATCAGACATTAGTTCATTAAGTAGGGTGGTTAGTTCAGTTTTGTGATTATCATTCGACATGTGGAAATCAAAGTAACGTCCTAAATATTGAAATGATTCTCCAATGGTGATTTTTGGTATTAGTTGATTGCTGATGAGGAGTTTTGGCAAGTACTGAACTGATTTTGTGATCGCTTTTTTAATGCCAAAGGTACTGCATTTGTCAACTCGGATAATCATATCGGACCATTGGCACCAGATAGAAAATCGATTTAATAGATGTTGGTTTTCGGATTCTTGGCCAGTAATTACAGCCGCGTCATCAGCAAACTGGAACCAATGGATGGGATTTAGTAATTTGAAGGAAAACCCAAATTGACGGTACTTTTCAGCCTTGATATGCTGAATGAATGTATTGAAGCACATGTTAAAAAGAAGAGGACTGAGGCAATCTCCTTGCAATACGCCACGGCCAACTGTCATAAAAGGAGTGCGGAATTCAGAGGTAATTATCGAGGTTTGGAAATCAGTATATAAACTTTTTATAACAAATTTTATATGATCAGGGATATGGTGGTAGTCAAGTACGGATTGGATGAGGTTGTGATGGATTTCGCCGAAGGCATTCTTAAGATCAAGTAGGGTGATGACAACAGAGCGTTGTCTGATCCGAGCTTTATTAATAATGTCAGCCATTTGTGCAGTATGTTCTAGAGTGCCAGATAGGTTGGGGGTGAAGCCTTTTTGTATGTTGTGTTCGACGAAGTTATTAGATGCGAGGAAGGAGTATACTGCGTTTCGAAGACAAGATGTAAATACTTTTAAAGGTATGGATTCGAGTGTTATGGGGCGGAAATTTGAAGGGTCATTATTGTTGCCTTTCTTGTGGATTAGTATGGTACATGCTCTTTTCCACTCAGTTGGGACAGTTCCAGATAGCCAAATATCGTGAATTAGCTCAGTAAGGTAAGTTCTCAGATAAGGACAATGCTTGAAACTTATTATAGAAAGTTGATCAAGAGGGCAAGGAGAACCAGACGATTTCATTTTGCGTATAACATTCGTAATTTGTTGATAGGTCGGGGGGTCAAGTTTAAATTGAACTGCAGGATCAGATAACTTTGGGATCCAGCTGGGAATTACAAATAGCTTGTTAGGATTAATTTTAGCCAGAGATTTAGAGAAATAAGAAAGGCAATCAGTCATGTTAAATGACGGTAATACTGCGTCTTTTCCATTGATTATATTTTTAACATAGCCCCAAAAGCTTCGTTCCAGATATTTGTTGTGATTAAACGACTCACTGTCATTTAAGTCATCGGCGTCGTTGCCATTGTTACGGAGCCTGTCACGCAATGTACGCGATACGTATTTAATTTCACTGAGTTCACCCTTTTTGGATTTTAAATTTTGTAAAGCTTTCTTTAACTCTTTAACCGTATACTCTTTATATTCAGCTACCATATTTTTGTCGGGTACAGTTTCAGTATGTCCATAATTATTTGCAAAGTAGCTATATATATCGCGTCATTTAAAAGCTTGATTTTTGAATTTAGATCTTGCAATGTGATTGGATCACTCAGAATCATTTTTCGGGAGATTTATGCCTTTCTTCAGCTCAGGAAAACTATCGTAATTAACTGTATTAATATCATTGCCGTTGTGTTCATTTTCTGAAATATTTTCGCTGTTATCTGTAGTTATTTGCTCCTCAAGATCTGCACAAAGCTCGTCGTTAAGGCCATGTATCACTTGACAACTGCGCTGATGCATTTTAAGGCCGCATATCTTGCCACAACAACATTTAACAACCGTGCGACTTGACACAGGAGCATTAGGGGACTGCATTACAGGCACTTGTCTTGTAGTAGCGTCAAGGGGATCTCGTTCTGCTTGGTTAATCCGCTGTTTACAACGCCACGAATGGCGACCGAGCGCGACGAAGTCTTCATCACAAAACGAACAGACGACGCAAGTCAATAACATGGCAACAAAACTTGAACGAATCATGATAATGATCTTTTTATGATTATAAATTTTAAATAATAATAATAATAATAATAATAATTTAATAATAATAATAATAATTTAATAATAATAATTTAATAATAGTAATAATAATGGAAACTTTATTACTTTCAATAATATATATACACACTACAATGATAAACCTCTCTTTACAGGTAGTTTACCAGTGTCTACTTGAATTAACGCTCTACATAATAACAATATTAGTATGACATTAGTTGTGGGTTATCCCATTCTTTGTTACGTTTACAGAATATATAATACGAGGACCTGATACATATATTAATAATTTTCCGAACATAGTACTTTCTACATGTTCATCAAACTTTAGATCCTTCAGCATTTCGGTGAAATCTAGCGACGGGTGGCTGAAAACTCCTAATGAGCTAATCGATAAATTTACAAATTTCACTTTTTCATAATTTTTGAGCTGTTCGTTAATTAGATCTTGATATTTTTGTCTTTTTCGATTAGTGAGGAGATTAGATTCAAATCCGACGGTAAGTTCAAGTATATAAATACATTTGTTTTCAAGTGTTATCAAAAGATCAGGGCGCAATTCATCTCCGGTGATAACAGATGGACTGATATAGCCAGGAAGGTCAGCATAAAGGTTACAATGGTTCACAGATTTAAGTATGGATGCTATGAAGTTAAGCACCGAATCATGACGCCACGTGAAACGTCCTTCATTTAGGTAGGTCTTGCATCCAGCGACGACATGAAGAAGTGATTCTGGATTCAAACAAAACGAACATTCGGATGTTGGTGATATTCCCCATTTCAGAAGGTTTTTGCGAGTCGGAAGAGTGTTATTTATATACCGGATAGTGAAGTTAAATATATTCTTCGGAAGTTTACTCTGAACACGGTTAATAGAAGGAGGATGGTTAGGCTAACCGGCAAACTTCAAAGGGGGCGGCAAACTATGTTGAGCACAAAGGAAAAAAATGTCACGTGTCGAGATAGGGGGACGCTTGTGTTGACATTTGTAGGAAATTATATTGAAAGTGTTGGGTTAATACTGATAATAAAAGCATTTTTGTATCTTTTGGAGCATTTATAATAACGATGGATAGTGATATCGAAAGAGGAGTGATTTCTTCATCAATGCAGACATTTGAAAACAGTAATAATAAAAGCAAAGAGAGTTTTCAACGATCGGAAATGACGGTATCATTTGGAAGATGAACGAGAGAGCGAATACGTAGATTTATATATATAGACGAAGATTTTTATAGCATCGAGGCCCCTGTTACTATTAGCGGAAGAAAAACAGTTGTATTAAATACTGATTTTTCTGCTGCCCAATCGACAGTGAGAAGTCTTTTCAGTACTACAGTATGTGTGCGACAAATTTGCGGCCTTAGTGCCAAATTACAAGGCATATAGCTAGTAATTCAAAACACTTTACAACACATGGTCATGGGGAATCTATTGTACGAAGTATCTATGTGTTTATATATAAAGGTGCATTTACTTCTTTAGTTGATTGACATTGTAGAAGCTATACGTTGTGAAAAGTACATTGCGATCATAGGAAACAATGTGGGATGCGATATAAAAAAGTCGGGTGAATTCAACCGTGCCAAAGATTATATTATCGAGTATGAAAACGATGCAAAACGTGGTAAAGCCTTTGCCTTACTGTAAAACAGTAGTGAAAAGAAAGTGATATTATATATTTTATAAAATTTGTAACTATACAATTCATTTATCTTCTACAATAACTCTGTTTTCATATTCAGATTAATTGAACCATAGGTTTGAAAATATAACAATGGGTTGGCAAATTTATGACTCCCAAAACTAATATATTATTTACAAATGCCTCTATGGTTAGTTGGTTAGGTTTTCACAATTACACTGCTATCATGATATAGTCATCATACAGGCCTTATCAAACCAAACAATTCAAACCTGGTTAAGGAGCTGATTATATGGAGAATATTTCAGCATGGCTGAGTTTCATCCTGGTTTCCCGGCTTGAAATTAAGAAATTTCAGCCCGGCCTGAGGATAAAATCCTATTAAAACACAGAAAATGATTGCATGACAGAAATTTCAGCTGGTGCTGAAGTTTTAGCCCGGTTGGAGCTACCCGGGCTGAAAATTTCAACCCGGTCGGCCGGGCTGAAACTTGCCATGTAATCGACAGGAAAATTCAACCCAGGTTGAAAAAACAGCATTTAATTAAACTCTTTGGCGGCCCACCCCAAATCATTCATCCGCTAGCGGTTGACAGTTTTGTGTTTTCATATCTTCGGTTCAGTGCATGCTATGAAGATAGAAATACCACCATTCGATTCAACTAATTCCTCACTATAGTTTTAGTCATTATCAACATTGTAGCGATTTATGGGCCTTTGAAGTCAAACATGATCATATTATATCAAATTACGCAATTGTCTGAACAAAAATTTAAAAAAATATAAACAAGGTATGCCTTTCGCCGAAAATAACTTCGGCCCCTGTGAACATATCGTCTTTGTAATAGTCTTGTTCGAATCCCCATCAAAAACACTATTTAGAGTGTTATTTTCTTGCCTGTATCTTCAAATCTGTACCTTTTATCAATATATTTCCATTTCTTGTCGGACTGTGAGCTCGAAGTGAGTTAATCCAAACCGGAAATACGACTGAAAACCGTCAAAACAATGGGACATTTGTATCGTATGACCTTGGAAAGGCCAGAAATGGATTCTACAGGTCAAATTGCACCTACACGCGTGAGTTTGACGTCATCCCGGCAACAGGAGCTTTCTTATTGGCCAATTATTGCGCAATGTACGCGACTGTGACGCGGTGAGAGTAAAACCCGACATTTTGAAAAATTTAAAATAAATATTTCTACTCGCCGTATTCAAACGAAATTTTGTACACAAAAGCGCTTGAATACAAAGAGTATTTTACACCTACAGCCGTTCAGCAAATTACAAAAAGTTCCAGAGATATTCAAGATCTTAAGGATATGAAATTTAGAATCTTAGGCCAAGCGGTGAGTAAATATATCATTGTTTCGGTTTGTGTTATGTACTGACGGCACTTGACCCCCCAGTTCGAAAGGATATTTTGTGAGGATTACAATGGTGGCTTTTATTTAAACGGGGGGTAAATATTCGCCGAGATATTTATATTAGAAAAATTGTGCCGTAATGTGATGCGAAACAGCGCTGCTCAGAAGGGGCGTCAAAGAGTCTTTATTTCTGTCTGTTCTACTTTTAAATGCAACCACACTCTTGCAGAAGTCAATAGATATGATCAACATTTTAAATTCTCCAAAGAAGCAGAATACCTCCATTTTGAGACTTCATTCTTTCGGCCCGGGCTGAGATTTCACCCCGGTTTGAATTGAAATTCTAACTCAACCCAGGCTGAACTTTGTCATGTAATCGTGAAACAATTTCAGCTCGGTTAACTGGGTTGAAATACAGCCCGGGCTGAAAACTCCCCATGTCATCAGCCCCTAAGACATGTTGAACCTGGAAGGCAGGTTTTGGCAGGCATCCCTGCATGGCCCTAATGAATTAACCATTAACTTGCAATTGCTTCTCTTTCAAAAAAATATAATGTAGGGTGCATTTGCTGGACACATTGCCAGCTCACCCACTAGTGAATTAACAAGTGGCACTGGCAGATTGCCAATGACAAGTAAAATTGGGTGGTGTCAGTATGGAAACAAAGTATGGGTAAAGTAAACAAAGTAATCTGATAAAAATTAGAACAAAACATATGTGAAAATGGTTTAGAATCTTCTTTGAATATTAAACTTGTACATTTCCAGTCAATGTATACAATTTGCTATTTCCAGTGTATTTAAATTCAGTATCTATAATTATTTTTTATCAGTGAAAATGAAGCAATCTGATTGGCTGAGAGCCTTTCAGAGCGGGCCGGTTTTTTGCATCCGGCCCGCTCTGAAACGCAACTGCCCGCTGTGAAATGCAACTGCCCGCTCTGGCTTTCGCGTCAAAAACTGAGGAGTGAAACAATTTTTTAAAAGAAAAAATCTGCCATAAACGTTTGAAAAACATAGCCTAACGATAGTCAGAATACAATAATGAATTGCATCAAGCCCTAAAGGCTTCATACTAAGCACGATGTTCACCAGAATTGACAATATTTTTATAGAAATGCGACTGAAAGTCGGAAAATTATTCGACATGTATAAAAGTTACGTCGAGAAAACTACATATTTTTTAAATGCTCATGTATTCGGCCACTTAAATGCGAAAAAATTACAGCTTAAACAGTTATTGTAAAATAAATGTTTTCCCATTTAAAAAAAGTTTTATTTGCAGCAGTGAAAACAAGTCACGAATATATTCTCTACCCATTTGTGTCATACATTCTTCGCTGATATAAATGTTGTAAACAAAGTAAAAGTTTGTGTTTAAATTAAAAACAATTTTTTCAAGCATATTATCGTGAAACGACAAGAAAAAATACAAAAATATAAAAACAACATACCCTTTTCATTGACCTTTTAGTAGAAAAACGTTGATTAAATCAAAACAGATTCATTTTTATATGTTTTTGATCTGATCTGAACATGAACTTGTCGTTGTCAGGAGCAACTGATTTTGTCAAAGCCAAAGCCAAAACGCCAGGCATAAAAGTTTTTATTCCAAAGCTTCTCTTCTATACCGTATTCATGAAAAAAGCATGTACATTTTTACTGAAACTATACGTCTTTTTGTGTGTTTCTTGCCAGTTTTCTCGAGTTTTCGTATCGTGTTTTATATCATTCAACTTTTCAAATTTCAATTTTTGTCAGCCTCGCTTTGAAAATACACAACTGCACTGATCTCAAATTAGTTCGCAAGCAACACTGGAATTTTAATCAATTTAATTTTTACATCTGATAAAAAATAAACACGTTATTTACCGGCAGCGTCGGTCCGGATGAGAAAAACTGTGCCCTCGGTCTTGAAAACGTCCCTCGCCCTTCGGGCTCGGGCCGTTTTCAAGACCTCGGGCACAGTTTTTCTCATCCGGACCTCGCAGCCGGTAAATAACATATATGTATCTACAAGTATTCAACCCAGAGCCAATAGGCCATACAATTTTGCATGCCAATTTCACGACTAGTCAGTCCTCTCTCAGTGAGGTCAGAGATCTGCCAATTGAAGAACTTCACCCTGCAAATCCCAAATTGAATGAACAACCATCCCAGGGTGGATATCAATAGTTGTTAATAACCGATTAACAGCAGTATTCTTCCACTGAGTAAAATTTTATTGCTTTAGACAGAGTAAAATGCCAATTTGAAAGTAGGTGCATCTGCATGCATTGCCAGTTGATGTGTAGATTATGTAATGGTGATAGACAATAAATATTCTTCAACAGTCTTAAATTCAGTAAGTATGTAGTTACAGTAGTCTGGTACAATGTTATAATTTCTAAAGAAGTGAATAATGATGAGTTGAAATTTGCATAGCGGGTCCAAATCGTCGGGCTAGCTATGCCACTGCTAGCAACTGAACATGCAGAAATGCCATACAATATAATATAATGGTTTTTTGAGGATGCTAATTTGAAAATTCAATAACAGATATCAGTTTGACTATTCCAAATGTTACTTTTAAATTAATAGTCCACTACACAGTACACATCAACTAGAAATCACTATCAATGACAAGTAAAATTGTCTGGAGTTGTCTTGTTGGCAGAGCAAATACCAAAGTATGCTGCATAGGCACATGATTTGGGCTGATACGTTTGTAATATTAGTTCAATTTACTTCATTTGTTTGTTTCGCATCAATACGTTCGCACCGACGTCAGATCTCTTTAATAATAGCGGTCTTAGCAATTCTACTCGAGCTGTTCTCCATCAGTCGTCCTAAAAACACTGGGTATTTTATCGTTCATTGTGTCTACCGCAACTCTCACGACCAAAAGCAGAGCAGTTTTTCCCGGACAAACTCCAAAAGTATCGTCTTTAAGTATGAAAATCCTCGAACACTTGAGAATGGAATATGTGAATATACACTTAGTATAGCGTGGTTATATCTCAAAACCAATCAACAATACCTTTAAAACTTGTGAATACGATCAGATAGGCCTACTTTGGGGGCCAAGGTCGCCTAATGTCGCCTAATTTCGCCTAATGTCGCCTAATTTCGCCCACTTTCGCCCATGTGCACCCAATTTTTTAACTTTGCCTGACAGTCTATTTGCTTAATGTCGCCTAATTTCGCCTAATGTCGCATAATCTCACACAAGCATGCCCAATTTTGCACTTTGAGTTTGTCGTCCATACTAGTCTATTCCTTATTTATTTGTTAGTTTCCTGCATGTTTTTTTTCATAAATACATGTACACAAACACCAAGGGCATGTGCTGTTAGGGCACCATCTCTCACCAGTATTAATGAGGCTTGGTTATTTGGCGTTTATATGTATATGAATTACAACACATTATTCCAATGAGAATTACCTAAATTATGTTGTTAAGGCAGCCTTCTGGCCATCTTCTCCAATGTGTTTCTTTGTGAAACTCAGTCAAATTAGACAATCACACGCCATTAAATGTTGTATATGAAATCAAACTTAGATCTTATTATCAAAGACACATTCATGATAACTGGCGAGTGCAAAAGTACAGAATACCTCTCACTAGCCTAGTGAAGGACACTAGGTATCCTAAAGGCCGAACGGTACCGTCGGTAGTTATATATATATATATATATATGTATATATATAATCGGTCACGAGTACTAAATACTGCCCGGAGCGCCCGGGGACGCCCAGGAGTGCCCAGGGACGCCCTGAAGCGCCCGGGAGCGTGTGAGAACGCCCGGGGATATATAAGATATAGTATAAATCAGTGCACGATCCTTTTTGAGTCTCTATGAGGCATTATATCAATGAACTTGGAATTCATCTCGGGTAAGTTGCTTTTTGGCCCTGGAATTTCTCAGAAGTAAACAAATTATCCTGGCTATGGAATTCTTCAGGTGTTGGGTATTTTCAATGAGATTTCATCAGGGGTCAAAGGCAAATTCTATAGGTAAATGCTGAATTATTTTTAAAGTGGTAACTGCTATTAACAGGAAACCATCATGGGACATACTTTGTTACAGTAGGAATTTTTCAGGGGTACATATAGTAAAACCTTGAACTCGATAGGGGGGTTACCACCGGTACATGTTACTGTATATGGAATAGTCCTATCTATAAATAAAGAAAGTCATCTATAGTATGTTCAAAATACGACTTTGTAGTTTGTAAAATAAAAGTACTTACTTTTCGACGAAGCTACGATGATCGACATCTCATAATTAGGTATCATCGCAAAAGATACAGAGCAATGAACGCACCACAGAAAGATCTACGGTACAGGTTGTTATAAAATGTCGCCAAGGCCCGCCATAATCAATTATTATGTTTCCTTACACGAAGTAGTACAAGTTAGTAGCTAAACCAGACGTGCCATGGTATTGCGGGCTCAAATCCCAGCCGAACAAGAACAGGTCTCTGAGGTTTTGGATAAAAGGAATTTAATTATTTATTAGTTCAGTTAAAGTAAAGGAACTGTCATCTAATTTTGGTAAAGTAAGTCAGTATATTTATACAAATGTATATGGATTAAACTTTTTTCTATCTGTTTGCTTTGAAAGTAAATTCTATTTTTTATTGAAACTATAAGATTTATAGTTATGACAGTTATCACTATTTGAGATATTTGTTTGCCAGTTTGGTGGGTTAGATTTCAAGCATGGTTATGGTGGTACATGATTTACATGGTACACGTTTATGATAGCTAGCTAGCTGACAATTTATTTACCTTAAATGCCAATTTTTTCACTTCCATCACTGCATACCACAGTCCATAAACAGGTTTTAAAACTCTATGAGGTGTTTACACCAGTCAATTTAATGAGAAGTCAGAGTTCCATGATACTGTAAATGTACCATGCACTGCATGGGCATGTATGTGTACTACGGTATAAACTTTGAGTAAATTGTCAGGCTAGCAGTTAGATAAATGTTCCTTGTTATTTTTGCTATTTGTAATAAACTAATTGTGTTCTTTGCCACAGGAACCAATTTTTGATAACTAAATTATATTTTGATATTTACTGTCAGTTGTATTTTCTATGTAGATGCATAATTTGTGAATTATAATATTTGACGTTATCTGGATATTACTGTTCAGTTTTGTCCAATGTCGCCTAATGTCGCCCAATGCCGCTCAGTTTCGCCCAGCGACGCACACTACTTTTCTTTGAAAATTGCCAATGTCGCCTAATGTCGCACAATGTTGCACATAATAACGGCGACCTTGGCCCCCAAAGTAGGCCTGAAATGGTTCAACTAACAACATAGGTGCAATTTGTCAGCGCATGCGCGAGATTTACGCGGAAAACAAGATAGCGGCGGTAAAATAGACTAGATTAATTAGTCCTTTTAAAGTATTTTCAAGTAACAATAGTCAAATTAATTATTCTTTTGGATATCATTGTACATCATGCTTTAATTTTTTTCATAAATTGCAAAATGTTAAAATACTAGAATGTTATTTTACTTTAATGTATTGTATAGAAATCAAGGCATGTTTGATTTGAGCAGTTTTCCAAATTTTTACAATAAATAAAACGTTAACACTACAAAAATATTCGATACATCATCACATAGCTGATATGCCTGTATAATTTTGGCGAGGTTTGCATGAGCAGTTCTTTAACAACATAAAGTACAATTTTAATTTCTACTCTGTGCAGCTAGAAAACTGCTCATAAAACCTTGTCAAAATTATATATATTTATATATATATATATATATATATATATATATATATATATATATATATATATATATATATATATATATATATATATATATATATCGCCTACACAAAATTTTTAATAAAAACACTATAAAAGTGAGCTATTCCTGCACCCAGAACATGGCGAACATAATTAAATCCCACAACAATAGGATACTTAACCCGCGAAACAAGAACACGCATGAGAACTGCAATTGCAATACAAAAGAACAATGTCCACTTCAAAACAAATGTCTCGTCACAAACGTCGTGTATAAAGCCCATATAACCACGAATGACGACCCTCAAGGGAGAGATTACATCGGTCTAACTGAGGGAACATTCAAAA